>MU869920.1:0-13581 GCA_036418205.1 Ostertagia ostertagi | reverse complement strand
TAATACGAAATAGGGATATGCTTGACGTTTTTTCTAACCTTTTGGGAACCACCACCCATGTTCTTGCTTCTGCCCAGAACTTATGGAGATCCTCCCACTTCAAAAGCGGAGCATGAGCATTCTGTCCCCTGATAGCCTGCAGCAAGGTGCCTAATTTAGGTCTATGGGGATAAACATCTGTTCGTACCACTGAATCACCCTATTCCTTTGTTTTAAAGAGATTGACAACCGTTACAATTCACAAAGGTGCCAGCATTCCGCCTCTAAGTCACACATACTAAATATTAGGTTGATGGAAAAGTCTTGAGACACAAATTTACATGGATCGTCATGTCTCTAAAACAGCCTTTGGCACCGTCATGATTTCACCACATTCACGACGACGCCCCTTTTCCACTTTTCGGTCGCGTGGGACGGACGCGATTTTGTGGGCGCCGCCGCCTCACCACATAACCGCAGATTTTGTTTTGTAAATGTCACAAAATAATTTCTGCAATGTCCAATGCGTAAAGATTATCTAAACATATAACAGTAGGATTTCGATCAGAACGACAAATAGTGGTTACGAAAAGAGAGCATTTATTCACTTTCCCCGTGAAGGAATTTAAAAGCATTTTACACTCGATTACGAGATTTGCCCACCTATCTGTCCATTCCTAGCGCCTGGCAAGCGATTATCAGTTGGCAGCCCATATGGGCTGCCATCGTCCCAGGAGCGCATGTTGTTGGCAGCCCATATGGGCGGCCATCGGCGTGAATGTGTTAAGTAGGTCCCCGAGCCCTTCTCGTATAAACCATGTCGCAATTGTCAAGATGTCAACTTCGAGCAATCTACGAGTGGCGCCGCGGTTCCAGTGCTCGTTCCGCTGCCTCCAATATCAACACTGCATTCGGAGAGAACCTCGTCAGCCATGCGACGGTTAGTCGTTTATTCGCTCGTTTTCAGTCTGGAGATACGATGCTCGACGACGATCCTTGCTCCGGGACCAGCTGTTCTCGCACTCGCACAGAAATCGAAGACGACCGACTTCTCAACGAAGTGAAGTAGAAGTCGGAGGCTACGAGCAGGGAATTGGCGGAGCTTCTCGAGTGCGATCACAGCAACGTCGTTCGACACCTTCACGAGCACGGTTACAGGAAAGTTTTCGCTCGATGGATTCCGCACCAACTGACCGACGATCTGCGTCACACGCGTGTCTCAATCGCCCAGTCGCTCCTCCTTACCCCAAATCGGAAGGAGTTTCTGCAGGATCTGGTTACCGGGGATGAAAGCTGGATCTTCTACGACAACAACAAGAGGGTCGCTGTCTGGCTCCCAAAAGGAGAAGATCCACCCGTGCAGCCCAAGCCAGGACAGCACTCAAAAAGGTTTTGCTGTGCTGCTTCTGGGACTCAAAGGGAATGCTATACCATGAGTTGCTCCCTCAAGGCCAGGCAGTCACGGCTACCATTTACAGTCGCCAGCTTCAGGAACTCGCTTATGCAATCGAAGAAAAGCGACCGAGAAGGGTTTCTGTACATCTTCTGCATGATAACGCTCGGCCTCACGTCGCAAAGATCACGCAGTCCAGGCTACAGGAGCTCAGCTGGAATACCGTTCCCCACCCTCCCTATTCCCCCGACCTCGCCCCTTCTGACTATCATCTTTTTAGGCACCTCAAGCAATTCCTGGTCAAGAAGAAGTTCGCCACTTTTGGTGACCTCAAAAATACTGTGGCTGACTTCTTTGACTCACAGTCCTCTTCTTTCTGGGAGAAGGGAATAGCCGACTTGCCTGCTCGTTGGATGAATGTCATAGATAATGATGGTGATTATATAGTTTATTGAGTTAGAGTTTGAATAAAATTGTAAAAGATTTTTAAACACGCATCCGAGTGTCTCAAGACTTTTGCACCAACCTAATATTATAGAATTCAATTTGATTGAAGGTTGAAGTACTAGTCGGCATCGTTGAGATCCGATCCTCATATCTGCTATGTGCATCTCCCATCACAACGCTACCTTCTCTCCTGGCAAATTTAGGAGAAAAATTAAAGCAACAGTCCAAGCAGGGTTTCAACCATTCGATCCTAAGGAGTGGAAGCATGCACTAGTCAAATACACTGGAAATGTCACTGGTTTGAAAACTTACCTTTGAAAGGCGTTGGAAGGGGTCTAACGCCGTCGAAGTGGGCGGATCCACCCGAGCCTCGGTACGGCCGCCCACTTCAGTCGTGAAGAGTGCGTGATTGGCTGCGCAGACATTTGCGGTCGTTTCGGGACCACCGGGACTATTTGAGGTCGATCCTTTAAAGCAATCGATGGGGTGATGCCGACTACGCTGGATTTCTACGTTTTTTCCTTCTACCTTCTTCCTTCAAAGTAAATCGATTTCATTATGCGCCACAGTTACACGCAGCAGTTGTATGACGTTGGACACCCTTCCAAGTAGCCAGCTACTTGCCAGCAGTTGCAATTGGGGCGCATTTACTGCGGGCATGTTCAGACAACTCGTCCAACACGCGTCTTCCTCCACTGCTAAGTGGCAGAGGGGAGTCCCTGTCTAAGTCCCTGTTCGACGTCTTTTTTTTTCTTTCATTATTGGTCAACTTTTCACCTACTTCATTATCGGTGGTTCTAGCCGCGAATTCGTTCTTGGATTGTTGCTTTAACGTGATGAAAAAAGTGACTGGCTAAAGCTCCGCCGGACACTTTCCTCTCTGAGCTTGCAAAGGCGCTGAAAATTCCTTAGCTGAAAACGGAGCTGAATTTGCTGCGATATTAATATTATAGAATCAAGCCAAAGTCGAGAACGCTTCCAGTGTTGCCCAAAGTTGTTTTCATCTCCACGGCAGTGACGATGCTGAAGATTCTATCGATTAGGGAATTTAGGCCTGCCACCCCGGAGACGGCGCTTCTAGAACGTCTGCGAATCCTGCGACTTCAGTTTCTACATCAACCGTCTGACAGTCGTCTCGAGTGGATTCATCGTCGTGAACGATTTCCTCGTATTACTGTTTCAATAAAGCATCCAAGCTGCTCACGTCAGGTACCTAGCTTTCACGAGGTCCGAACCTTGAGTATTCTGCCACCATCGATTTCGAGTTAGCCGAAGTCTTTCTTCCGAGCTGCTTCTTTTACTCTTCAGTATGCTAAGGAGGTTTCAATTAGTATCAAGACCACCGCCAAAATACAACTTGCACATTGCAGCTGCTTCATGCTTTGACAACTGTTGTTTAACACTTCGGAATGGGAACTGATTTCGCGCGCGCGTAATCGATATGCCTCATTCAGCACATATATTTGCTAGAAGTCTTTGAATAGGATATCGCGCAAAGTCGCTCACGGCATACTGCATGCGCGGAATTATTTCGAGTGTGGTAATAGCACTCAATTATAGGAGCGCCCAGAGTGGCATTGCTCGAACCAACCATCGCGCGCCGAGCGGAAACTCGCGCGATGTCGCGCGGTGACCACTCGCTACATGGCTTTGCTAGTGTAGCGACTAAGAATAAAAACTTACGGACAAAAAAGGATATACTGAATATCGAATATTTGTCCAAAAAAGGAAAAATCAAAATTCAAGCATTTCAAACAAAAAAAGCGCAGAACGAAGCCAACGATACGGAATTATGCTAGCCATGGAACTGAAGCTCTTCCGAAATAAAGCGCTAAGAGCCTTGAAAACTTCACATGGCTGTTGATGAGCACGAATTTGGGTGTTTCGGCAACTTAACGTCATGAGATGCTGGAAAATAGAGGACGGCAAAGACCTCATCTCCACCATCAAGCACATTTTTTAAATTCTTTATTAATCTACTTGATTTTTGTGAGTGAATCGAAAAAATCGAAACAAAACACAATTATGACTATCAAATCCGAATAGGGCTCTGTTTTCTTTCGCACATCGTATTACAATTTTGGGTGAGGAAAATAAAACAAACACTGCTTGTTGAGGAACAGGCATCTAATAAAACGAAAAGAGAAGGCTTTGAGTGGGGAACACGAAGGATGAACAAAAGAACAAAGAATGGCAAGAGGAGCAAAGAAACAGAGAATTGAAATCACATATAGAAATCTGGACATCTCCCATCTTTGTGATCGATGGAAAATAAATGCGCAGAGTAGACGACGGTAGGAGACTGACTAATCGTCCGACTTTCGTTCCACATCGTCACTCATCTGAGAGAATCAGGCGCTTTTTTGAGAATTGACTGCGTACTGACGACTTACTACCAAACTAAATACGACAACACTACGATATCATGCGCTACATGCTCACGTCGTGCGACATGGCAGAATTCGCGCTTCTAGGCCCTATGCTATTTTCTCACTAGGCGGAGCGATTGGTAACCTGACTCGTGACGTTCTGTCGAAAGGCAAAAGCTTCGCCCCAGACGGCCCCGCCCACCAGAAAGCTCTGCCCACACAGTGTTGGGTGAAATTTAGTGAAAAGATGGCTGGGGACGCAGCGGTTTTGATGACGCCATTAGACGCCACTGCTGGACCAAACCCTCAGCGCGCTGGGGGTGGGCCCTCAAACAATCGTGTTCACTGCCTTCAAGGAGACACCTCTCGGCGGGAAAGTACAGTGTACGAAGACTGCCTCAGAAAGTTGCGCATATTGACCCACCCGACATAGTAATTATTCTAGCGGGTACCCGACAGGAGGCCCGTCGCGCGGCAAGAAGGCAGAGTCAGCGGACGAGTCGCAGCGCGTACTGTAGTGATTTCGCGTCAAGTTAAATAGAATGTACCATTGTACGTCCTACATCGCACATCACGCGCTGCGACTCGTCCGCTGACTCTGCCTTCTTGCCGCGCGACGGGCCTCCTGCCGGGTACCCTATCCTGGCGCTGAGCCATGCTAGCAGCGAAACGCGCGCATGCGCGCAGAAACACGGAATACAATAATGATAAATTGGATAGTATATGGTAAAGGGTGTAGAGACATATTTTCATATATAATTGTAAAGCAATTTACATGCAATACACACATTAAGCATAACGTTGGCGATGATGATGATGATCTGTTATGCTTGAGAGTTGATTTCACAACAGCCGTACAATACACGAACTCCAGTACAGGTAGAAAGAGAGCAACATAACAACGTATACAACGCGCAATTTGAGGCCACAAGTTAAGAAGTTAAAAAGAAAAAATAGAAAAAATAGAAAAGAGGAAAAAAGAAACCAAATTTCTTGCTCTAAAACTGAATGTAGAAGTGAACTTCGCAAACATATACAACGAAAAAGATGTGGAAAAGTGAAAGTGAAGAGAAAAAAGGAATCGGGTTCACTGTGTTCATTCTCAATAGACCACGACCATAACGTCAACAACCTGAACGAGATGAATTTCACTGGAATCTTCTCATTCAGTAAAAAGGCACGAAGAAACAGTGAACTCGATTACTGTACCTAGTGTGACCCATAATTCGCGCACCGATCAGTACGAAATGAAATACTGAGCACTTCAGCAGACTACTGTCTGCAAGACCTCCACAACACTTTCAATCAGGGCCTCTTAAAACCGCTTCCTTGCTCAGTGAACAAGCAGCACAATAGCCAGAGCTTCAGGTACAACTGCACTGAGCCATTGTAGTTGGCAGCGACACACTGTGGGGATGAAAGCATTTGCTCCGGCGTGGATCACGCAAAGCATGGCAACCATCGGTTCAGACAGTCCCGACGGGGAAGGGGTTGTATTTAGGACTGACCTGGGTTATGCATCACTCCAAAAGGCGCGAAGTGGAGTTGCAGTGGTGGAAATTGAAGTGGTCGGGTGTTGGGGAGAGGAAGCCGTGGAAATATGCATGAGGTAGGCGAAATTCATAGTTTTTTAGTCATGTCTACCCTCCCCTCATCCTCCATTCGACACCAGTTTCGCGGGACATTTGGGACGGACAGAAGCAGTGCTAGTAGCGAGATGACGGATGATCGTATTTGTGGGTGACTCTCTTCACGTGTGGTGTGGAGGGTCGAATCGAGCCTGTGACAAGGGAACCGCGACTTTCGAAACCGATTTAGCGCCGAATCTTCTGCGTCCGCGCGCACAAGACCGCGCGGTAAGAAACCGCTTGGGCTAATCGATAACAAAGTCTTGAGACACAATCTCACCAATTAGGTTTCACCCATTTGAATACTTTGCGTGACGCATGGTGGTAAGTGCTGTTGATCCTGTACAGCTGGCTGCCAATTCTCTGAGCCAAGAAGCAACCCCTAGTTTCCTCCTTTTCTGCGCTGCGCGACTTATGGGAGACTCCACAGGTCACACTAGTCATGACACATTACGTGCTGTACTTTATAAAATGATCATTTCTGAGTCGACTAGAAGCCTGAAGACATCGTGGCGTAATCGATGAAGAGTACGTGCAATACGAGGGGGCATGCGTTCATTCATACAACATAAAGCTGGTCCACACACACAAACTCTATGACACGCCGTGACCGTTTGTGGATGAGTTCAAATGTCGTAATCTTGGAAGTGAGAAACGACCTGTTGCAGGCCGAGCTCGATCTTCGACTGTTCCCTTATTTCGAACTTTTTCACTTTCCCTGTCACAGTGAGCGGGAATTCGTGCTCTTTCTTGAACAGGATATAGCGAGGAATCTTGAAATGAGCGATCTGAAGAGGGAATTTCATTTTTGATAGCTTATAGGTCCAAAGGCTAAGAGAACCTTTACCTTTCCTTTACACCAATTCTTGATGTGCTCCTCGTTGATCTCACCGACAGCTGATTCATGTAACCGAATCCACGCACACACCGATTCGCCGTATCTTTCGTCAGGTACACCAACAATCTGAATAGATTTCTCATCTCGTAAGCAGCGTTAATAGTTGGCAATCGTATATGCGATCAGGCAATAGGCGAGTGAGATGCATACGTATCGATTGTTTGCTCAGCCGACTGAGCGATCTGCTAATTGCCTAGTTGCATATACGATCGCGAACTATGGACGCTGCCTTCAGTCAATTAGTCACGTAATGAATTTTGATGAAGAATATTTTAATCACTTCAGCTGTCTAAAAGATGACAAAAAGACTATCCGCCCTGGAAGATGCCACGGAAAACCCCACTCTTGATCACTTCGATGGAAAAGACTCACATGTGCGTCTTCGATCTTCGGATGCTTGAAGAGGAACTGTTCGACTTCCGTCGGATAGATGTTTTCGCCGCCCCGAACGATCATGTCCTTTGAACGGCCAACTATTGAGATCGTACCGCCGTTGTCGTGCATCACAGCAATGTCACTAAACAATGAGATTGAACTTACATTTGCTGCCTAGCCAGTAAAGTCGCCGTCTTTCGAGGAGGTAAGCAAAGCAGCCCTTTTGGCGTTTCTGCTGGAGCCGTATGCTGGATGTTGGGGAGGGGATGGGGTCCCGAGATCGACGGACTACTTCAACTCGATCGATTCCATTTAACACACGTTGACGACGAGCGATTTTTTCCTTGTCGCGCGCATGGGACGAGACGTTTTTTGCATGCAAAGCGCCGGTAACACAGGGCAAAACCTATTCTGTAGCTCTGTAGAATCTCGAAATGCACAAAATTCCCGACTTGTTTTGTTTTGTTTTGGGATCACAAATCTCTTTGACTTAGAGTACTCCAGACACTTTAGAAACAAGGAAAAGTTGTTACTACTGACTGCTGGGTGGAATTTCAGTGACATCGCCTGGCATTTCTCAAACCTCATGTTAGAATAGGTTCTGAAGGCGCAATTTCACGCATTCTTCATTTTTATTATTAATATGAGCTTTCCTTTAGATGGTACTGGTATCCTGATCACATCTGAAATCTTCTACGAATTTTTCGACGCAAAAAAACTTTGCGTACCTGACGGAATGAGCTTTTGTTTGACTGTTATCTTGTTCTTCATGATCGAATAAGAGATTTAAACGAGTCATTTCAAGGTCAAAAAATTGTTTGTGAAATATTTGGCAGTTGATGGACTGGATAGGTACTTTTGTCCTGCCTATGAGTAAGACTGAGCCTACTTGACCATCATGGGAACCTAAGGCTAGAATGGACATTCTACTGACGGTGACCTAATTAGTAAAGGTCGATATGAACAATTTTAGTGAGATTTCCAGTTTGCTGACGGTGGGAACTTTGTGGTTGTGATTCAATTGACAGCGCGTTTCTGCCACTGAACTAATTCAGAATAAAACTCCCAGGAATTAGAAAGATCATAATTCGCAGACAAGTGTAGTAAGTTAGGACACTGAAGTAAACGTTGAAATAGAAAAGTCGCGGGTTCCATCTAAGTTTGCTTACTTTCAAGCTGTCGGTCACCATTGACCGACATCGTCGCCAACTGTGTTAATGGAAGTATGAACGATAGGTGGTGCACGCTAGGTTCCAGCAACTCCGCTAAAAGGGCTGGTTTAATTACTCTAGGACTAAGCTTGCTCTCGCAGGTCCGAGTACAGTCCTGAGGTAAGCATCAAATTGAGGCGGTTTTAAGGAACCGAGTTGAAGTAGTTCGTTGACCGTCGGGATCCCCATCGCCTCCCCAACATTCAGCATACGGCCCCAGCAGAAACGCCAAAGGGCTGGTTTGCTTACTTCTCTTTCGAGTGGCCACTTCATCTGGCAATACCCCTAAGCAATGCTATCCCCTTGTTTTCTTCAAAGGCACTACCTTCAACGAAACTAGGACTGGATGTGTTAGGTCAGGCAAATTTAGCGCATCTCGCCTAGAAGATTTTTTGAAGATACACAATTTGACTCCACCATAAGCTCACAGAGGGCACGGATGAGCTGCGTGGCGTCGTTCAATCCTTCTTCCCCCAGTGTAAATACTACAGTCAACCCGGAAATTATGAGGAGATTCTCTTTGATTTCGTGCTCCGTCAGGGTGATCATGAGCAATCTCAACGCTTCAATAAAGTAAACATAAGGCTTACCTCCGTATGCTACCAATCATCTCAGTGATTTCCTCTTCGTACTGTCTTCACTATTCCAATAACATCGCATCACCGAATATCCGCGTACGATTACTTCACCTTTTTCGCCTCGCGGAAGTATCTTGCCATGTTTGTCAACCCACAGCAGCCTGCAAAAACGCGATGGAGTTACACAGAGACAATAAATTTGACAACATGAAACACTCGGTTTCACCAAAAAGAACGGAGTGGGGAGACGACACCAAAAATTCGCACAACATTGCGAGGCAACGCTCCGTTCGGCAGTGTCTTGACGTTAAAAGGGCACTAGCAAGTCGAACATATGTTGTATTGTTTAACCTAGTTCAAAATCGTTCAACCACACGACTCTTAAGGCGCGTTCATAGTTCGCGACTCCGGAGAGTAGGATAGTGCGCGACAATGAAAAAGATATGTATTGACGGGGAGATTAGGATAGTAGTAGATTAGGATAGTGGAGAGTAGGATAGTGCGCTGACAAGATTAGATACGTATCGATTGAAATCGCTGGAGAGTAGGATATTACGATATTCACGATAGTAGGATAGTAGTAGAGTAGGCGATTAGGATAGTAGGAGAGTAGGATAGTGCGCTGACAAGATTAGATACGTATCGATTGAAATCGCTGGAGAGTAGGATATTACGATATCACGATAGTAGGATAGTAGTAGAGTACGCGAATTAGGATAGTAGGCTATTCCGCTGAACATATCAGATACATATTGACTGAAATCGCTGGCGAGTAGGATATTAAGCGACCAGTGTTGATTTGCAAAAGTTGGCATTGTTTCCGAATTTTGGGCTGAACTGGCTTGTTTTCTTGACTCAACGTGTCTTCATGATTTTTGTCTCTCCTGAATGATTAAACTAACATTTTGTTTCCTTGTTAACATTTACATAAATCATTGATTACCTAGAGCTCAATTTGCACCGGCGCTCATGTCCTTGGGGGGAGGACATCCCAGTGAGTGAGCCAATTACTGTACTTGGGACTGAGCCTTAGGCAGAGGAAGGGATTTTGGTGCTAACTTAGTTGGGGGGGGGCACGCGGCGGCGCGGCAGTCTGCTCGCCTGGCATGTTCGGAAATCCGTGGGCCAGGGGGAGTGTAGCCAGTCTAGGGGGGTGGGGGGTGGGGGCAGTCACTTGACATGCGTGAAAAGCTGGAATGTTCGAGTTTACACTGTCTCGCTCGAGAGAGCCCAGGTGAGCAGACTGCCGCGCCGCCGCGTGGCCCCCCCAACTAAGTTAGCACCGGGATTTTATGGGAAGATGCAAGCAACACCTTCCTTGTTCTTGAGTTGGATGAAGAAATTGAAAAATCAATACCTACACGTTAAAATAGCTGTAAGTCATCAACACCCATTTAAGACACGTGGCTACGGATCAGAAGGAGTCTGTTGATTTCACAGGAAATTCAATTATGACTTAATCTAGATAAGAACTCAAGAAAAGAAACTAAAAGAAAAGAAAAGTAGGCAGGAAAAGAAAACAGGCATAATAGGAGTATTGATTTTCTATTTGTGGTCGCTTACTATCCTACTATCCTAATCTCGTACTCTACTAATATCCTACTATCCTAATATCCTGATCAATATGTATCTAATCTGTTCAGCGGAATCTACTACTATCCTACTATCGTAATATCGTAATATCCAACTCTCCGGCGATTTCAGTCGATACGTATCTAATCTTGTCAGCGCAATCTACTACTATCCTACTCTCCTACTCTCCTATCGCCAGTCGCTCAGTATCCTACTATCCTACTCTCCGACTATCCTACTATCCTAATCTCCAGTGTCGCGAACTATGAACGCGGCCTAAATGTTCATGGACTTTCTCACATCTCTTCGATAGCTTCTACTATCTTGTTGACTTCAAAGGCAAACTAAATATATTAGATGGAACACCAATCGGCCGCCCGGAACGGCTAATACCGTAATCCGCCGGCTGCATGTATTTTTGGATAGTCACCCGCGGTAAGGGTGGCTTTGGTGACAAGACGGATATCGCAGTCCGTGGTGTGAGCGTTCAATCCATCTAATTCGTTGAAAGGGCGCGGCCACGGGTTACGGTAACAGTCGTTCCGCGGCCTTTATTATCTGTCTGTAACAAATATATTGGAAAATATAGGTTTGCCAGTCACGGTAAAGCGCAGAGCTACCAGATGCAGCTGTGAGAGAGTTGAGGATTTTGGGGAAAGGAGGAGGAAACCGAAGTGATGGGGGTAAGAACGGCCATGGCTGCGTTTCGTGGCCTCTAGGATCTTAATTTCAACGCGCTAATTACCGTGACAAGTAAAACAAAGGTGATATAGTAAATTAGTTTTTGCACCTTGTTTTGCTATCGTCTATTGAGAAGAAAGTTCGAAAAAAAAGGCATTCTGTGCCCTGTTACTGCTGATGATTACGTGAATTTCCGAAAAATTTGGATATTTTGTGAATTTCCGGTGAAGTATTTTTTTTTACCCTTCGTTCTCGTTTCTATTCAACAAAGATGTCCTTACTCAGAGTAATTCTCACTTCTCAAAACATACTAAAGTATGATCAAAATTAGTGAAACCAGCCGAAAAATCAAATCCACTCTTTCATTATGGGCTGCCGTGCACGTTGTATCCGGTACTCGAGCAGAAAATGGCACTCAAAGGCAGACGAGGCATCTAATAATCCAACAGCATCATTGATTAATATCGATTTTCACGACCATAACGCCGCGAGTATCTACAGTCGATATCCGAAAGTTGGGGTAGGTGTGGCACCGCAAGTGACGTGCACTTGATAGAA
The DNA here is from genome assembly GCA_036418205.1 of Ostertagia ostertagi. Lineage (NCBI taxonomy): Eukaryota > Metazoa > Nematoda > Chromadorea > Rhabditida > Trichostrongylidae > Ostertagia > Ostertagia ostertagi. The sequence continues at coordinate 1,892 of MU869920.1, read as the reverse complement.
GTTGCGTTGATAAGCTGTTGCCAGCATGCTTTTGCTGATATCTAGCGATATATGTTGGAAGCAGCTTATCCACATAGCTTCTATCAAGTGCGGCGATGGCCACGTCATTTCCGATGACACACCTACCCCAACTTTCGGATATCGAGTATACCTCGTATTTCAGAAATCGAGAAGAGCATCGAGTGCAGACCACATCACCACAAGTGACGATCAGTCGTATAAAAAATTGTTCCGTCGTCATTGTGTCTGTGGTGCTCCGCACTTTGACGCTCTTCGCGTATTCCGAAATAGAGGGTACTACTGTTTTGTAGGGTCTGTTGCCCGACTGAAGGACATCTGCGACGCAGTGTACTGACGAAAAAAAACATGTTAAGACCTGTGAAGCATACCATTGCTTTTGAACAGCAAACAAAACAAAACATGTCAAGATGCGTAAAAGCTAGCGACGCGACGCCACTCTTTATTTCTATTCTGCAGTTCTCGTTGTATTCTCCTTCAAGTGCTGCTTCTTTGCTTTTACTGCATTTTGTTTTTGGCATTAATTTTGCGCTATCGCCAGATAGGGAGCTCAAGGGAGGGGCACCGCGCTGGCAAAACATTAAAATCGTGTCAAGCATCTCGTTTTGAACGGGACTAAGCTTGAGGGTGGGGAGAGGGGGGGGAGAGGGAGAAGAGTGGGGTGTGGAGCAATTTTCATTTTGGCCGGTTTTTCTGCATCCTTCCATGCTCAGTCCGAGGGGGAGCCCCTGCATCTTGCGACAGCCAGAATTCGCGATCACCCAAATTTCTCAAGCTCCATTAAAGCCCTCTGGAAGTGGCTACGTGATCAGGAATCAAGATTCACCTACTGTGGGAAGCTATTTGGAAGCAGTATCCTATCCAGAACAAGGTGAGCATTACTTTTCCATAGATTTATGGAAAAAAATAGGGATATAGTGAAAAAAAAACAAATAGAGCACTAAGAAGACCAAATCCCGATTGTAAAGTAAACAGTCTTGACATGTTCTGTTTTGTTAATTACACGAGAGGCTCATGGTCAGTCTATATATCGGGTTCTAACATGCTCTTTTCTGTTAGTAGCAGCGCGAACAATTGCGTCAGCAGATGCCCCCCCCCCCCCGTCGGACAAAAGACCGGATCTGTAGAACAGCTGTACTATCCTTTTGTGTAAAAGAGCCAAGTGCATCTGTAATGCAGTCCAAACAACACAAGTAACGACGACTTCCCCAAAATCTGGTAGTTCTCTACCAACGAAATGATTAGCCGGGTGCAGTTGCTTTCTATTTATTGTCACTGATTACAACATTTATCACTATCAGCTGTCACTATTAACTATCAATCAACAGATCTTCACTTGCGTTGTTTGATCTGTATAGACAGGTGCACCTGGATGCCGGAAACAAAGGGTACATGTGATCACATCCTAGAAGGGACTAATACGAATACTTTTTGGTCCTATTGATTATCTGATTCCATGTCTGTGTTCCTGAGTCTGCATTTACGACTCACGATCAGCCGAATACACGAAACAAAGCGCGCGTCAGTCATGACATAGACTTGATATAGCCGTTTTGAGAGGATTTGGAAATTATCATCAGAGAAATTCACTTCAAAGCAACAGTCCCAGCAGGGTTTTTACCTTCGACACTAATGGTGTGGAACGATGCGCTAGCCCTAGTCAAGAACATAAGAAGTGTGACTGAACAAAAAACTCACCTTGGAAAGCCGCTGAAAGGGAGCTGAACGGCTTCGAAGTGGGCGTGGTTGGAAATCGGCTGCAAGACTGCAACCACGCCCACTTCGAAGCCGTTCAGCTCCCTTTCTAGCGGCTTTCCAAGGTGAGTTTTTTGTTCAGTCACACTTCTTATGTTCTTGACTAGGGCTAGCGCATC
>MU869919.1:33213-47395 GCA_036418205.1 Ostertagia ostertagi | reverse complement strand
TAGTGTCAACACGAACGCTTGAGTCAAATTTAATGTCAAACGAAGAAAGAATAATTAAGAAAAAATCGAGAATTGGAAGAAAAATAAAATGAAAGAGAAAAGAAACAAAGAAAAGTAGCTGACGAATACACAGGCGCGGAAGCATTAAATGCGTAAATCTCGCTCAAATTTGTCGCGCGGTTTCCGGCACGCGGCAAGCCGCACGTATGTACGACGTCGCGCGGTGACCCTCCACAGACCTGACTCAACTCTTGCTCCACAGCCACCCTCCTGAAATGAATTCGACCTTACTGAATGGTTGTTTATATACTGGTAGGAAGATGTTATCACAATCACGATATCTTTCGCCTCTAGTCGACCATTTTGCGGACGGACAGACAGACAAACGTACATACATACCACAAACAAACCGACCTACCAAGGTTGTGGTTTATATTGGGTTGGAGCATAATATCGTAGCGCTTGCATTTTTCATTTCTTCACACAAACATTTGAAGCAAAAAATAAAAACATAAAACTAATCAGTGATGTTCACTTCGTCATTATTTACAACTTTGATTGCATTTCGCAGGAGATCACCGGATATAGAATTTAAAAAATATTGAGCTCGTTTTCGGAGTCCTTATTATTCTCAATTTGTACGAAATGAATATGGTTTTAATTTGAGCGAAAAAGGTAGGTTGTTAGAGCAAGGTTCGATTAGAACAATGGATTCAAAAAACTTCCAATTTGGCGTTTTTCTTCTTTATTTGAACCGAGAAATAGCAGCTGTCGAAACGCCGATTTTCGCCGTCTGGATTTTCCAACTTCTAAGCTCTATACTGAGTACAGCTACAATTTTGAAGAAAATGACAACCACGGTTTTGTAGAGCGGAAAGAGTACTTTCAAAGGTATGAGCAGTTTTTCGGGTGATACTTGTACTGATTGAATTTATACGCTCAAAAAAACGCTACGATATTATGCTCCAACCCAATATAATAAAGTCATAGTAATTGACATCAAGATGAGGGAGGGGCTATGCAATGCAATGCTTTTCATAAGTACAATGGCATCTTTGACCCCAGCTGTTGCGAACTGGTATGGAGGTTTCAAAATGCCATCTAGGTTATTGAATTCAGCATTAAAACTGAAGTTCACTGTATCAAATATATTAGGTTGTAGGGAAAGTCCTTGCTGCTCTCAAAAGGTCTCATTTTGTACCTGCTAAATGCCTTACAGTCACTTGACTTCTGCATTTATGGAGAGAACATACCGTGTAAGCTTAGTATTACTATCAGCCGTTAAGCCTAGCTTATCACATTTCTACAGTATGCAGCTTTCTAAACAGTACTCTTCTGACTTTTGTACTATACCTCTCATATTTGGGGAACCAGCAGTCTATTTCAGACGTCATATCCATGCTGCATGCAGAGGACGTAAGCTATCCGGATGCAGTGCACAAAATTGATCTAAACGCTCACGAGGACTCCATCTTGAAACGTTCCGCTCAATGATCGGAATGTCGCCTCGAAGTCAGCGATCTTTGCCAGCTGGTGTAGGCGAACCTTTGACAAGGTGTGCATGAACTCGCAAGAGTCGCAGGTGTCCTTTGGCACACCGATCACCTAGGTCGTTTAGGGGAAGTGCAGAACCTAGCACCGTGCGATCCCCACGTATTGACCACACGCGATCGTCAGCACATGCCGAGGTGGTAAATTGAATGCTCCTCGTACACGCGCATGGGGGTCCATCGCACCAGGGGATATAAGTGTGTAGGTGCTACATCATGGGGGGGCCCGTCGCACGAATTGACGTGTTTCCCCTTCTTCCTCTGTTCTTTTCCTTTGTCTTCATAGCTGTGTCTGCCAGGAGTGGCTTGTGCTGGGAAGCCAGCTCCTCGCCAGGGAGTACCTTGACGTCCTTCACAGTTCTGAGGGATGATCTTTTACCAGCACATGGTCGATTTCCGTTTGTCGTCCTCCACTGCTGTAGGTGACCTTATGAGTCTCCCTTTTCGCGAAGAACGTGCTGCAGATTGCCAGATCGTGGGCCGTAGCCAGGTCCAGGACCCTCTCTCCCTCGGCGTTCCTCACTCCTATTCCTCTACCTCCGTGCACCCTTTCCAGGCCTCTTCTTTCACTGCCTACGTGACCATTCAGATCACCTGCTATGGTGAGGTAGTCACCTTCCGGAATCGTTCTGATGGCATCGTCAAGGCTGAGATAGAACTCGTCCTTGTCACTTTCGGGGCATCCGGCTTGCGGTGCGTACACAGAGAGTATGGTCCAGTACCCCTCCTTCGTGTCTATCCTCACAGCCATGATCCGATCGCTGATCCTGTTCACTGCGGAGACATGGTCTTTGAGCGACTCCGCTACCGCTATGGCCACACCGTTCCGCTTGGTGTCTTCCCCATTGTAGTAGAGTTTGTTAGTAGAGTTTGACCCTTCTCCCGACGCTCAATCTGAAGATTTCGCCATCATGTTCTTGAGAGATCATTGTAGCTTTCGATATAGAGCTTCGTTTTTTCTGGTTGACTGGTAAGCCACAGCGGGTTTTGAACTGGGCCTTTCTCTAAAACCACAATATTCATAGAAACTGCTGCATCATTCGTGAGATTTTCCCTGGTCATTGTCCTCATGTTTTGTTATATCTTCTCAATGAATTTGGACGAATATTAGGCTTACGTGATAACGTTTCCAGCTCACGAGAATGTCCACCATAACTTCGGAAAAAATTTACGCAACAAGACGATAAAGTCAATCAGACATACATACATTACAAATTATGTTGTTGATATTCCATTCTTTCAGCACCGCGGCTGTAAAACATTTTGAATCTGGACTTGGTGAGAGGCCCAACCATTCAGTTCCGGCCAAAAAAACAACTTTGAAAAAAGGAATGACACCATTCGTTGGAAAGCTTAAGGGCGGAATGCTCAGACGAAGTTGTGACGAAGTAGAACACACGTCATTGATGGATCTCTCCTGGGAGAAATAGAGTTAGAACCGCTTGCCTTCGGCTCAGTTCTCTTAACTCCATTCCAATTCTTACTTTCTTCTTTCGAAAGAATACTGTGTGAACAAACAAACTCAAACAGCCTGAAAATGCTGCGATTACCTCCATAACCACCTTGTTTGAAAAATTATGCAGCAAAATCAAACCATACAATTACAACATGCAACCAAATCAAATGAAATAGAGAGATCAATTGCTTCTAGTAACAAACTGTCCGAACGATCCGACTCTAATAGTCAATGCTACAAATGAAGATGATGTGAGTTGGAGTTGTCCAAAAGTAAGAGGGAACAAACAAACGGGTATATTTTATGCTCGAAAGTTGCCAGTAACAGACGCTGTAAAATGGTTTGATGATAAACAGATGCGAAGAATCACTTCACATTGGTATTTCGAACACTTGTGAGTACCACTGAAATAGTGCGAGCAGTAGAAGTTTTTGTAGAAAATGGTAGATGTCGTCGTATCTCTGGATAGAACAGCACGAGAATTATTCTGAACTCAAGATCATGCATCAAAAATCAATTCTCACGTCTAATAAATTGCCACGTGCAGCGTCTGCCACATCATAACAACTTCCCTCTCATAGAGAGCAACGAAATGTTAGAAATATTGCATATGTCCTTTTTTGTTTCTTTTGTATCTCTTAACAGTAATACGGACTGCTTGGCATATCTAGGCCCTCTTTCTTTCTGAGATTTGTTTCTCTGTTCAGTTGGGTTATTTTTCGCTTTCGTGAGTTGAACATGCTTCTTATCAGTGTTTTCTATTTCCGTCTAGGTTCTATTTTGCTGCTGGAATGTGTAGTTGTTGTTCGGCTAGTCACCTCTTTCCTATTTCTCTTTCGTTTTTTATTTCTATTTTTTTCCTTCCCTAAACTTGCTTACACTCTTACCATCGTTTCTCGACCATTCTTACCGGTAGTGGAAAGCCTTCGAGCAAAGAGAATAATTGAAGAAATAAATATAGGGAATTGCTTCAGGCATCGACAGAAGCCCTATTTTGGAGAGAGACATTCGGAAAGGTTGATTGGTCATTTGTGCTTCGAAGGGGCGTTATGCTATTACGCGTTTGAATGGGCTTGAGTAATTACGTCCTACAGTAGATATGACATTTATTTTGTAACGAAGAGAGCAAAGAAAACTGCCGAGAACACAGAATCATATTCACCGCACGGGCGAGAACGGTCCGAATACTGACAAATTTCATTTTGGTAATTTCTACTTTTTAACTATACTAAATCCTATAGTATCATAGCTAAAAAAAGACAACGGGTATTGGTATCGTCCACACGATCGACACAGTGTGCATGTAGGGAGTCTTTGTAGTTTTTTTGCATTACGGGTACATAAAGCACCACACATCTACTTTCATTTTTGAATCAGACAATCCACCCACTTCAATAGCCTCCAAACCCCTAGCCTGAAGCCTTTTAATTGTCCCGTGTCTCCGTAAGTACCAGTGGGGGGGAGGAAAACCCCTCTCCGTTGTTCTGCAAGGTGTCTCATATCCTCGGTATTGGCCCAGTGCATGAGCAAGACTATTGTAGTAAAAACCGTCTTTTTGACGCTCTATTTGCCAGGATCGGAGCCGGGCCCACCCACTGTGAGCGACCACTGAAGTGCAGGGCGCTGTAAGTCAGAAAGGCGGAGTTGGTCAGTATTTGTTTGACAGAAACCACGCGGCAAGCAACTTTGCGTGGGCACAAGACCTACGACGAAATTACTGCTAACAGGAAATAGCTGAAGGCGCAGGAAGTCTGACGTCAAACGCAACGTGGGCGGTTCTAAAGGATGGGGTGTAAATATTATGATAAGGTTAAACCTCATGAAGCGCAGTTACGCAGCAATGAGCAAGGAATATTAGATTTGTCATACTGTTCCACATACATTCCATGGTACGATCGTTTATGTCTTATATTCCTTAAAGATGTATCCAGAGATAGAATGACAGACGGCCATCCGACTCTAGAGCAAAGAACACGAAGCAAGCTTCCTCGTTAAGGTGAACCGGTTACGGCAGCTCCAAAGTAGTGGCTAATCTCTTCAAAAACATGTGCAACGTATTTCAGTGAAGCTTCAGAAAAGTGGTGGACGATTCGAAGTATTGCATTGAACAATGTAAAGAATTGTGCACATTATTCTCTTATAGAGCCAGCTCGCTCAGATGGGCAGGAGATATAGGATCCTTCTATTCATAAACCGCTAACTTTGTGTGTCGGTTTGTATGTATGTGTATGTATGTATGTATGTATGTATGTATGTATGTATGTATGTATGTATGTATGTATGTATGTATGTATGTATGTATGTATGTATGTATGTATGTATGTATGTATGTATGTATGTATGTATGTATGTATGTATGTATGTATGTATGTATGTATGTATGTATGTATGTATGTATGTATGTATGTATGTATGTATGTATGTATGTATGTATGTATGTATGTATGTATGTATGTATGTATGTATGTATGTATGTATGTATGTATGTATGTATGTATGTATGTATGTATGTATGTATGTATGTATGTATGTATGTATGTATGTATGTATGTATGTATGTATGTATGTATGTATGTATGTATGTATGTATGTATGTATGTATGTATGTATGTATGTATGTATGTATGTATGTATGTATGTATGTATGTATGTATGTATGTATGTATGTATGTATGTATGTATGTATGTATGTATGTATGTATGTATGTATGTATGTATGTATGTATGTATGTATGTATGTATGTATGTATGTATGTATGTATGTATGTATGTATGTATGTATGTATGTATGTATGTATGTATGTATGTATGTATGTATGTATGTATGTATGTATGTATGTATGTATGTATGTATGTATGTATGTATGTATGTATGTATGTATGTATGTATGTATGTATGTATGTATGTATGTATGTATGTATGTATGTATGTATGTATGTATGTATGTATGTATGTATGTATGTATGTATGTATGTATGTATGTATGTATGTATGTATGTATGTATGTATGTATGTATGTATGTATGTATGTATGTATGTATGTATGTATGTATGTATGTATGTATGTATGTATGTATGTCTGTGTGTCCCGTCCGCAAATGAAATGGGTGATAAGGCAGCTAATGGAATGAAAAAACCGCTAACAAAACCGGATAGCTCGCAAGGCTTGAGCTATCAATGTTTCGTAAAGGCATAAATGTGACAATACACCCATGGCTATACAAACACCTACTTAGCACCTTCCGGTCATTCACGTGATGCTGCAGTGACAGCTGGAGTTCAGAGGAGGGGGTAGGGGGGGGCTTAAAATGGGAGGCGGAAAACCGATCACCAACGGGCCTAAGGTGCAGATAGGTATTGATACGTCATGTCAAGATTATGGTGATGCCCTCTGCTATAGGGCACTCCTTTTTATTGCATGCGCGTCACTACGAGGTGTTGGTTCGCAAGTGGAAGGGAGCACAGCGAGAGACGTAAAGCTTACTCAGGAAAGGAAGGTCCCGGCGATTGACGGAGAACCAGTCAGGTGAAAGGATAAAGCATTTGCCGTTGATCAATCCCTTTTTGGGATGCGGCACGCATTCTACTTCCATTTGTACATTCGTAGTGGCGTTTGAATGCGATGTGGCCTATACAATGACTTGCGGGGGCCAGCCGATGTACAAGTCAGTGTTTTATCCTCCCAGACAAGTCTGGTACCAATTAACCGACCCCGGAGGGATGGAAGGCTTGATGGCCCGAGACGACAAGCACGGATTTGATTCGATCCGCGCGCGAGGTAAGCGCGCACTGCTAACTAGCCCACCACATCCGCCCTGGGCAGAGGAAAGAAGCTCGAAAAATGCCGAGCGCTCATATCGAGTGCTACGAACGTACAAAGGCCGATAAGAAAATTTTCAAATTCCTTATATCTGCACTCAGAATTTTCACATGTAGGGTGCACAATAAACACAATATCAACGCATTTGTGGCACGGGAACCGCAATTTGAACACGGCTAAATTCTACACAACGCTTTGCTTCGCCACTGTCCCTCAAAGGGCGCAACGACATGATGGACTGCTCACATTTTGACTCACTTTATCAGCCCTTATCAGTTGCCATCACTTTGTATCACTCATCAAATACACCTCCGTCCAAGTTCTTATATCACTTTCAATTGTCGTCCCATCTTTGCACATCCAAACGCATCACCAAGAGTTTGGGCGCTAAGGCCTTGGATCCCACAAAAACTATCAGGGCTTGCTCACCGTTTGATTTCCCAGTTGCGTCGCAGTGTTGATCATCTATGCTCTCTCCACGGATCCTTTTACCGTACCCACCTACTCCCTTTATTTCTTATGCCCTCTTTGTGCGAGCTCCTACTTCCTAGACTTCTCCGCAGCGTAAGGAGGCTCGAATTTTGTGTGTATTTCACAATTCTTTCGTGTTGTTTTCAAATTGCATTTTCATGCATGCCATTTTCCATCCATGTTTTCATATTTGAGTGGGATTATCACATCATTCTATTCCTGATCTTTGCCTTTAACACGGCAGTCACTTCCACACTATGTGAGAAAGATTAAGTTTTGACATGTGAAATATACCGTGAATTCGATATGCAAATAAACTAGTAAAATCCGTTCAGCTCAAGTATACTCACTTACCCTGCGACAGAGTGTATCATAGTCCAGGCCAAGGTGGTGCACAAAAACAATGTGAATTTCTTGTCTACAATAAGTGCAGCCGACCAAAAAGACATGAATAGAATTGGATAAGTGCAAGAGCTCACAAGTGTCTGAAATTCTATCCTTATGTGCAGCCTCACAGACAAATAATACAATCTGGTAAGAAGAGAGCTATAGAGCATTGCACTAGAATGAGATTGAGAAAAGTATATTTTCCCAAAATTCCATGTAAACTTTCGGAAAAATACGGGTGTGCTACTCACTACAACTTTAATTGTGTAATCAGCGCGGTAGATGCTGTTCTTCTATTTCAAAAGACCGTTACGACATGCGCTCCTTCATTTGTGAAGTTAGAAACGCGCACAACAAGTACTGATGCAAAAACAACGATGTGAGAAACGATTTACCGTGCAGTTTACAGTCGCTCACCTGTGCAGAGAACAGAAATTCTCTCCTGCGTTGTCTAGCAGCTTCCACTTGAGCAGCGTGTGCTCCACTAGTTTTGATCTTCTAAAGCAAAGGTAAGAAATGCTTAGTTGCTCACATCATCACCGCATTTTTATTTGAGGAATGTTCGAAAAGTCTTGTGACTGCCACACCATTTTTGCTTTTCCTTTCGCTGTGACACCCTGGCAGATTTCAGGTTTGCACAATAAGGTGCCCAAACAGTGAGAAACAAATATTTTTCTAATAATATATATTCTTCTTTTTATTGAAATATTTTTCTTCCTAAAGATACCGAAAAATCAAGAAGTGATCCCATCCCGAACTGAAGTATAAGTCATTCTGAACTTTTCGTCGTTTTTTCCATATCTAGGCAAAAAAAACAATCACATCTGGATTCGACGAGTTAACGGTCGAGCATCGCGTTCTGGCAAGAAAATCAGTGAAAAAGAAAGACTATTAGACAGTCAACTAGAGGTAGTAACTCAGTAAATTGTGCACCATTGATTGCTTTGTTTCGGAGGGGCATCGAATGTGAGTTATTAGCCGGCTCAGTCAATTTTCCTCTATGGTATTCCCATCTGCAAACCTGCAACATGGTCAGTTTACAGCAAATATAGAAAGGATACACTGGTTCTATAGGGAGCTTTCGTTTGAAACACTAATGGCTATGCAAAAACTTGAGATCTTGGAGGAGAAATCTCATTCGAAAAAGGCAGTACTCGTCAAACAAGCTAATAGTCCCGATTAGGAAAACGACGTTAGGCGTGGGACTCCCTATATGAAGACAGTCCAAAAAGCCTGTTTTATGATTGGGGTTTGGACAACTGAAACATTCTCACCTCCTACCGCACTTCACCTTACTATATAAAAACGACCAGTTCTTCTCCTAAAGATGCTACGTAAATATTTTGAATACCCAGAATATATTTGGATGTTCACGTTTTGGACGCACATGACATACAGGAAATTTTCATACTGACGAGCAGTTTGCCAATGTTAACAGGAGCGGCTACACGCGCGTACTATCGAAAAAATGCCAGCAGCTACTTCAGGATAATTTATACGCCTAGGATAAATCTTCGACACATTTTCGGAACCCATGAACAAGCCAGTGAAATTACTAGTTCGTGATTGTTGCATCTAGCACTAGAAGCTCAGCAATTTGGAAAGCATATGTTCTCGAACATGATGACCAAGATTTGATGAAAGATAAAGATTAAGATAAAGATGAAACGAACTACAAGACATAATTCCAATATTGTTAGAAGGATAACCAACTACTAGCGGTTTATTGAATAGGCATGGTTTGCTGGTAAAAAGCACCCAATGAAATCCTCGGTGCTATCATTTAGTGTTTTTTAAAAAAATTGGAAATGTCCTACTCGTCTCAGTTTGAGCTGCACCATATTGACAATATCAATGGTAGATAATGTAACTAATAGGCTGGCGTTATAGTAGACATCTATCACGGAAAGAAGTTGACTACATGGCTTGGTACCATATAACCACATGGAACCGGTGTGATCATAGAAATAATCACAACCATCTGAAGGCATACAAAATTGTATACATTAGCAGTAGCAGGATCCCTCAAAAACATCACCTATGAAAAATACAGCTGAGAATAGAATGACGATGAAGATAACGAAGATGAAGATGCCGTTTGCGTTGAAAGTCCTGTTATAGTGGAGAGGAAAGGTTATGGCCATAAACCTGTATGTAAGTGAATATTTTCGAAGGAATTTGCATGGGGTTATGAGTCCAAAGCTGAATTCAACAGGTTTCATCTTTTTACATCTTCGAAATTATATAAGTACTTTTAGGCTAGTCGATAATTGCGCCATCTCAACATTTCTTGAAGGTCTCAATAACCAACCTTCCTAAAGATCATAGGCACAGACACTGTCTCCCTCCTAGAAGTAGCTCTCGAGCAGTGTGTCGATTCCACCGTCTCCTCCCACTCCCAAAGGAACAGAAGTTGGGCCTTACAAAAGTCGAGAGACATGATCGCGCTCTCCCTCCGAAGTAGAGCGACGTCAGTGCTGTAAGGAACGTAAAGAAAAACGAGCCGGACATACTTCCCCAAATCCTCTTTTATCGCTTTGCCGTGTGATATTGTATTGAAGAACAATCACTCAAAAAATCTCGACGAGCTGATTGATTTCGCTATTTCGTTTGAAGTTAATAGTATAATGACCTGTTGATGGAAATAAATAGCATGCAATGAACGGTCGTTTCGAATAAGGAAATTGACAGTTGGCCCATTCGTAGATTCACGTAATGGAGGCCAGAAGGGATTTCCCTAAAAATATGTTGTGGACATTTTCTCTGACACACACATTGGCGGGTCTAGCAAGATACTTGTTAAAAGGAGACATAATAATTTTTATCGAATTGTCTTCGTCTGGCATATTATGCAGCTAGTAAGAATCCTCAAATAATTATGCAATCATATGTTCCTGAAAAGTCGGCAGTGTTGAAGATTATCAATGTGTTCCCCAGAATGTGCCACGTACTTCATCTAATCCACTACATTGTGAGATTAGAATGAATGTTATTTTCCGAATTCTTAGATCTTCATTTCGTTTTTAAGCGCTTACTGGCTTTACGTGTTCCCTCTGCTCTCAATATCCCATCCTCTGTATATCAAGTGGAATCTTTGAACAGTTCTCAGCAGGCATAGTGGGCCTATTATGTGACATTTTCCATTTTCAGAGGAGATGTTTTGCAGAAAGCTGTGAAGATAGCGAACAATTTCCTTCACTGTCGTAGACTACGGTCACTTGTCTGTAGGAATTATATGGAACACCTGGTCGCAGGTAGGGTCAACCGCCCGTTGCGCAAAGAACAACGAGGGGGTCGTATTCGGCCGAACGAAAAGGGGAGGGGGTCGTATCCAGAGAGACGGGCTGCAAGACGGCTTGAAAAGTGCAGTGTCCGGCAGTGCACTTTCACGCTCTAATGTTCTCCAGGAGCTCTGCACCGTGCAGCTGTCGGAGAGTCACACAGACAAGAGCTCCATGGGAGCATTAGAGCATGCAGAGCATTATAAGTCTCACTATCAGCCATTATTATCCTTAATACACGGACGGCGCTTTTGCTCGACAGCATAGATCAAGATTACAATAGCCAAAAACTTTGTTACAGCGAGCTTTTTTATTTTTTAGTACCATACAGCCAGGGTGTCGCCTTCCTCTAAAGGAGAAATCTATCAGTGAGATGCACAACATCTGAGTGTGGCGTAGTGAACGACATCTCCACCTTGAATGCACCATATTTTAGTTCAACATCCATGATGCATGCATGCGATATGTCCAACAAATGTGAGATGTCCTATAATTTTGGTTAATGGTATGCTGTCAGTTCCTCAGATGATTCTTGTGAGGTGAGGCGTTGTTGGAAGTCCTTCTTCGAACAGGATCATTGAGCCATGATAACAGTGAACAGAGATTGGGCTACAAACTGCTCTCGCAGTCCACAAATTTTCGACCTGGAAACTACTGCTACGAAGTTCATTCACCTGGCAGGATCTACCGAAGCCCTATCTTGCTGCCTATCAATTCAGAAGTTAAAGAAATTTCAGGCTGAACGACCTCATCATCATTCATCTTGACAGGTTTGTTTGTTAACTGCTGTTTTAATGCCACAATTTTCCTTGCGAATATTTCACAAAAATACTGGTCATAGCAAAACTTCGCCTCAGACGGTACTAGGGCGGAAGTTTTGTTCATAATCCAGTACTCTTGTAAAGTTATCAGGTTAATATGAATAGAAGTTCTGCACAGCTGCACACACTTTTCCTTACATGTTACAACTCTTGAACGTTCAACAAGGAAAGATGTTTGATTAAAGATTTGAAAGAAATGCCTCTCTTTTGGTCGCTGCCTTACCATATTGTCCAGGGAGTGGCCCAGAAGGCACAAATGGTCAAGAACAATGCGTTTGCCAGAGCGTAGCAAGCAGCAAGGCGTCCGAAGGAATTATTGAAAGTTTGATGTCGAATCATTACAGAAAACGCCAGAACATTGAAAGCCATCCCAATGACAGATACCTGGAATCATTTGTATGTACCAGCAAATGCAGAAAAGTCAAAAAAGACCCGCTTACTCCATTGAAGGAATCTGCAGGGTTTTGTCTAGCAATCGAGGTTCCTCTATCACAAATTGCCGCACAGTAGTTATACAAAATATCATTCGCTAATGTTTTTTCCAGCAACTTGTGTGTAACGGGCACTGGCAGCCGGTGACAGGTTGGTCTTCACTGGGTAAATTTTGGAGTATACCTAGCGTCGAAGAAGTTGGCGGAGTGAGTGTCGTCGTGGCGGTGGTGTCCCACACCTGTTCCCCTGTACCTCAAAGGCATCATGTTGTGCGATACACGTTACCTAACCTCCGGTTGATCTTAAAAATGGATTTTACGATGAGAAGGCATTAAATTAAGTTAGAGGTGGTCAGTGACTCTTGAAACAAGAAAAAAAATCAGAAAGTTGCTCAGAACCCGAGAAATGGGACAATTTCCTTGCCGGTCAATTTGCGCATGATTCGGCTTTCATCGGTGTTGTCTCCTCAACACTAACTCTCGCTGCTAGAGATCTGCGACGAGCTGTAAGCCGAGCCGATGGGTGCGCCGCGTTGATAGTGCAGCGTAGAAGGCCATGCTAGATGGCTGGGGCATATCCTTTCATGTGAATTGTCGTCCGCACCCTTGAAGGTTCGTGTGTCTTTCCATTGGGTAAGTTTACCTTCTTCGACCTTCGTCTTATCGTGAAATCTCTTTTTAGGCGAGATAGAGGACACTTGCATGAGCACATTTCCATGGAACACTTATGGTTAATACACGACATTTTACGACATGATACAATGTGGCTATTAGGTCGGTCCATAATTTTTGAGAACCTTTGGTGTTTTTCGATTTAATTACTTATCTTATTTCTCTGATGTACTTATTCAGCATAGTATACATCACCATTATTACCAACATATAACCAATGCGAGGGTGGGTATTCAGTGTCTCTCTTGTAGAATTTCATAGAGTTCTGATCGAAGAAATATTGGATGTCGATTTTGACTTTATGGTGATTCAAGTGAGATTTTCACCCTCGCATTGGTGATATGTTGTAATAATAATGATGTATACTATGCTGGATAAGTACATCAGAGAAATAAGATAAGTAATAAATCGAAAAACACCAAAGGTTCTCAAAAATTGTGGACCGACCTAATACTTGTATGAAATGCAGGTAGAAGAAAGATCAAGTCGAACGAGAGCAATAGCTGGCCCTTATCATACAGTGCCGCAATCATGCCTTTCCAGTGAAAAAAGGACAGGCTCAAAATAGGACGTTACCACGTCGGCTCCTAACGTTTACCAGGAAAGCGCCATCTATCGTTCTCTCAGGTAGGCCTCTAATCTCGCAACAAGGCATCTTTCCCCTTTTGTTAGCACGGGCTTTGTTTGTAACAGACGCATTGTGTTTCAAGAAGGAGAAGCGTCAAAGGCTTACCAAGAAGAGGAGTACAGCCTCTACTATGAGTAATTGAATAGACTCTTCTTTTCCCTCTGACGGTACAGTGAGGCTTCCATTAGATACCATCAGATATCGTTTCTGAAAGTTGTGTATGGACAGATCAGGAATTATTGCCACTGTGCTAAAGTATAAGGATCACGATAATAAATATGGACGGAGTTTAAGAGCATGGTTGACCTCAAAAATAGGCTGCAATTGGTAGACTGGCATGGCTCAATTACTGCTGGTGATATCTGCAGAATTTTAAACTTCCACAATCAGTTCCACAAGAGTTCAGAGAAATGGATGTGATGTTGTGTAGCGCTATCGTACAACAGCAGGGTTATATAGTAGCAGCCTTCATATTCAGCACGTTCTGCGAATGTGTGCGCCTGGTCCATAGCAATAACAATTATAAAAATCCAGGAAAAGGAAACGGAAAAAGCGGAAAAAAAACAAGCCAAGAATCTCCGCCTTCATCCTTTTCAGAAAGAAAAACACTGTCTGTTGAATGACGGCGTTACAATCAACGCAAAGAAAGCTATTCTTATGAGAA
>MU869919.1:11791-33113 GCA_036418205.1 Ostertagia ostertagi | reverse complement strand
GAGAGAGGAGAGCGGATAGTCGTTCGTTGACACAGGATTAGTGCTACAAGGCGGAGCTAAAAGAACTGACCGCCCGAGAGTCTCCAATTTTTTAGGAATTTTCTTAGCAAGGCGGGCTCGAACGACCTCAGAAAAAATAGATTTTGTCTTCCTTTGCTTTCAAGTTGAAGGCGTTGCCATCAAGCTGTCAACGATTCTTCCCATCACTGACACTGGTATTAGTTGATGCCGGTCTTCAGCGCAAAGGCCCTCCCGTATTGCGCCAACGACTCAGGAAGTTCGAATTCAGAGGGAGTTGGGTTTTTACTGTCAGAACTCCCGAATCGTTTGAGCAAATCTACTGCGGCTCGTGGATTTGTTAGCACATTGCACCCAGTCCACATCACCAATGAGTATTATAGATGGTCATCCGAAGGAACTATGGGAAACCAACAGGAACTTGATGATGTCAGATTGGGTTGAGAACTGATTCGGGACTACAATTTTCCTTCGATCAGAACTCTATGAAAGTCCACAATAGAGGCACTGAATACCCACCCTCGCATTGGTGATATGTTGTTAATAATAATGATGTATACTATGCTGGATAAGTAGATCAGAGAAATAAGATAAGTAATAAATCGAAAAACACCAAAGGTTCTCAAAAATTGTGGACCGACCTAATACTTGAAATGCAGGTAGAAGAAAGATCAAGTCGAACGAGAGCAATAGCTGGCCCTTATCATACAGTGCCGCAATCATGCCTTTCCAGTGAAAAAAGGACAGGCTCAAAATAGGACGTTACCACGTCGGCTCCTAACGTTTACCAGGAAAGCGCCATCTATCGTTCTCTCAGGTAGGCCTCTAATCTCGCAACAAGGCATCTTTCCCCTTTTGTTAGCACGGGCTTTGTTTGTAACAGACGCATTGTGTTTCAAGAAGGAGAAGCGTCAAAGGCTTACCAAGAAGAGGAGTACAGCCTCTACTATGAGTAATTGAATAGACTCTTCTTTTCCCTCTGACGGTACAGTGAGGCTTCCATTAGATACCATCAGATATCGTTTCTGAAAGTTGTGTATGGACAGATCAGGAATTATTGCCACTGTGCTAAAGTATAAGGATCACGATAATAAATATGGACGGAGTTTAAGAGCATGGTTGACCTCAAAAATAGGCTGCAATTGGTAGACTGGCATGGCTCAATTACTGCTGGTGATATCTGCAGAATTTTAAACTTCCACAATCAGTTCCACAAGTTCAGAGAAATGGATGTGATGTTGTGTAGCGCTATCGTACAACAGCAGGGTTTATATAGTAGCAGCCTTCATATTCAGCACGTTCTGCGAATGTGTGCGCCTGGTCCATAGCAATAACAATTATAAAATCCAGGAGAACTCTCTCGTTCTATTCAAACATTGTCTGTTGAATGACGGCGCTACAATCAACTCAAAGTAAGCTATTCTTATAAGAACTCTATCCTACTTACTATAAAGCGCTTCGTGTGTCGTCTGTCTGTCGTTCTGTATGACTGTCACGTGATTCCCTCTTTCCTGGGGATCCGTCTGGGGAGACCGGGTAGTGCGGGTCAAGGTTCGCGAAGTACAAAACATACATCAGCTAAGCGGAGCCTCCGCCCACAGTGGGCGTGGCGTGCATCGAAATGAGTGTACTGACGACCAAGATTTCAATTTCAGTGACAAAACAGCCTCGAAACTAGGGGTAAAGGTGTGCATTGGTAAGTCACATCGAATTAGGGAGACCCACCCCGGTGGGCGGGGCGTTCTCTAAAAAAGCAGTGCTTTATGAAAAAATTTCATAACTCGGTTGGGAGAAAGCCTACAGAGCAGAAAACAAGTGTAGGGGAGCAATGTCTAAGGTTTCCCAGCATACATGACGTGGGCGGAGGCCCGCCCACAATGGGCGGGGCGCGCTCTGAAGTGTACAGCGTTTTCTACAAGTCCTCATAATTCGGGCCGGAGAAGTCTTAAGAGCCGGAAAAAGGTGGATAGAGGTGGGTGGAGAGAGGCCAGCTGTCATCGGTGGGCGGGCATGACCAAAGTGGGCGGAGTTTGCGACGGAAATTCATTCAAATATGTAACATTTGAATGTTTCAAGCGCTTTCATGCCTTCGAGGACGACGAGTTATTCGAAGCACCAAGCTAAATGAAGATTTTACCGTAGAAAACCTGTGTGGCACACAAACAATAAGCAGTTGTTCAAAATCAAAATGCCCAGACTCCAAGAAAGGTGGACATGGGAAACTTCGGAGAATATTACTAATTCAGATTCAGAAAACACTCGTGATTCAATGTAAAGGCCAACCGAATTTGTGCATTTTTTTCAAGGTTTTCGACATCGACAACTAGATGTTTACCGTGTCGTAAAAGACACTCTAAAGGCAGTCAAGCATGTTCCCAGCAAGTTTTCAGGAAGGCTTTCTCATCCACAACCGCTGCGAGGAGCCAAAGCAGAAATGCGCCGGAAAATCATCAACTAGGGTTTACAGGCAGGGTCAACCGCTCGTTGCGCACCGCTAAGAACAACGAGGGGGTCGTATTCGGCCGAACGAAAGGCGAGGGGCTCGTATTCGGCCGAACGAAAGGGGAGGGGTGGGGGTCGTATACACAGGGACCCACGGTGGAATGCATGAAGAAAACAGGTTTTCCCGTAACAGTGCAACGCAACTGCCATCAGACACTGTCACCGTCTCCAGGGAGACACTATCACCGTCTCCAGGGGAGTGGAGAACTTTCATATGCTAGTGTGACTGCTTATCACAAATAGGTGCACGGCGTACCCCGAGCAGGAGTTCAAAACGCTTTGTCTGTCAGCGGCCGTAAGCAGACAAATTTCCTCAAAAGAATCTCTGATGTCTTCAAAAAAACCTAAGTGAAACAAGGTTAGAACTTGCTCAATTGACTTCTAGGGACCTTCTCGGACATTCTGGCAGGAAGGAAAAATTTTACGTTGTAGAGCACTCTTCATGTAGACTTCAATACCTTTTACCGCTTATCATTGTACGAATTTTGAGGGAAATTATGGATGTTTGAAGATTGCAAAGTCGCGTTTCAGGAAAATGGCTTGAAAAAATCAAGGGGAAAAACGGAACAACGGGACTATTTTTTGAGCGAGTGATTTCAAAAGTTTTAGCACTTATTCGAAAGCTCTAATCCTTCTAGTTTCTAATTAGCCTTAGACATCTGCAAAAAGTTGATTATGAAGAAAGTTATGAACGTTTGAATGTCGAAAACTCGCGCCTTCTCAAAAATCGGACCACAAACCCCCAAAAACGGAACAACGGGACTATTTTTTGAGAGTGATCGCTGGAAAATTTTCAGGTGCTTGTTTGAAAGCGCTAATCTTCTAGTTTCTAATTAGCCTTAGACATCTGCAAAAAGTTGATTATGAAGAAAGTTATGAATGTTTGAATGTCGAAAACTCGCGTGTGCACAAAAAACGGAACAACGGGACGATTTTTTGAAAATATGAACATTTGCAACATTTCAAATACTTTTTAGGAAGAAAACTATTTTAGTTTTTAAATTTTTGTGTCCGATTTCATGAGACCGCTTCTGAAGAAAAATATAACCTTCTGAATGGAGGGGTTTGGATTGCAACGTAATTGCTACAAGGTTTAGTTTTTCAGATTATAAAATAAGGAAAATTGAGAGATCGAAAAAAACTGGTAGGTTTCTGAAAGTAGAAATCTTTACGATTAAAATGATGTATTGGTTTACGCAAAAATTTGGAAATTCCTTCTATTTAATGAATAAAACTTCATTTGCCTCGATTCCCTCCTCTGAGCGAGACAAAGCGCGCGGATTGACCACGGTCCACCACTTCTCCATGTTGGTGACTGCCATCAATGATGAGCATTAAATTATGTGAAAGACATGATAGTTAATACGGGGGTCGTACCGATACCCTCCGAAAAGGAAAGGGGTCGTAAAAATTTTGGAATTTGCGCAACGACGGTTTGATCCTGTGAACAGGGTCAGCCCGTCGTTGCGCGGATTCCAAAATTCTTGCGTTAAAGGCAAAGTTCGGGCTCAGACCCACTTAATGAGCCTTTACGGTGGCTAGAAGCGCTAGGTACGCAAGTGTAGAGGTCGCGTCACTTCCCTACTTCGAAAAGCGTTACTTAGACGCTAGGCGCTAAGAACTTTGACACGCTCCACCTGTTGCGACACGCTCCGCCCACCGCTCGATATCTTGTCTGCGTCGCAATGTTGATCTGCTATGCTCGGACTTCTCTAGCGCTCTCCGCGCTCACATTATCTCTCATCTCCCTGCCGGCCTTTTGAACTTCTCCGCAGCGTAGAGCAAAAGGCTCGTATTTCCTGTGTATTTCACGATTTTTTTCTTTTTCTCCACTGGCGGTCCACTCCTACCCCTACTTTCACATTTGAGTGGAATTACCTCATAATTCAATCCTGAATCTTGCCTTTAAGTCTCCTGCCACCTAACACATATAGTTTGCACAGCTGGAGAAATGCCAAGTATACATATCATATCCATTCAAACATCTTTTTGTCTGCAAAGAACTTAGCCAAATTTCCATCCAAGAGCTCAAGGTTATATAAAATTAGGCGAGCCACGAGGAAGCAGAATACAGGGCTCAAGCCAAAAGCGACCGCTTTCTCTACGGTCTTGATGGCACACCTCAGGATCAGGCTGCAATGGTTCCTGTACACAAAAATAAAAGTATTGGTGCAAAACGGACCGACTTTGAAGAAAAAATGAGAAGAATCTGTTCAGATTAAGGACTTACACACCTGGAAGATTTGGTCAAGTTAAGCTGTTCAGAAGAACTTCGACAATTGCATCAGCTTGTTAACGCTCACCGTTCAAAATGAAAAGGTTGCGCTCTCAAGCGGTTGTTTTCCCAAGTAGTGCCGGTTTGACAAAATTTTTCAAATGTTCACAACCTTCTTTTCAACCATCTTATTCAAGTGCCATATTTACCACAGTTGTGTACAAGAGTTCCACCCATCTGCAAGTGAATTGAATATTTCTCACAGAACTATGCAATCTTCGAAGTCAAGAATTAGTGAACGTCTGTTTTGAGTTGCTCGCGACATACGAGGTTCTCCTCGTCAGAGAAACGAGCCAAGAACACACAACAACAGCAAACAAAACTGGCGTTTGGTTGCTATACCTCACTGAACTAGAGAAAGCGTGAGGAGATCATGAAGCCAAGTTTCTGTATAGTATTCTGGCATTCCCTCGTTTCATGTGGCTGGTAGAAGCAAATTTATCCAGCTGTATGCAGTGGGTATCTGCCCCAGAAGTTGCTTGATGCTTGTAAGGATCCTACAATCCTACAATCGGGGAGCGAAGCCTACTGCGGGAAAGTTCACTGGTGCTCGTTGTCGCTGCTCCACGTTCCCACTGGATGCCTCCGCAGGTTTTGAGTAGATTGCGCGCTCCTCATCTCCAGTTACCTCTGGTCGAGCTAATCGAAACCACGACTTTTTAAAAGGTAACTTTGAAAGGTGATCACATATGTCCTTAGAGCCACCTCGTCCAACTCGTGAGAATTCCATCATTCCAGCGTGTACAATTTCTCCATGGCTCAAAGGGAACGACACATGGTGTACTGAGAGGACTGAAGCTGTAGTGCAAGACGGGGGCCGGTACCAGGTTGCCTTCAAGAAGCTCTCGCATGCGTTCAGTAACTATTGGGGGTGCGAAACGAGGTTGTTCTTCAGAGCCGTAGTTACCTTGACGGAGCTTCCCAAACCACTTTCAACACATGTTCTCTTAGAGCGTCCTTGTCCTTGCTCCTCCTCCAGAAGACCCCAGACGGAACTCGTAAACGAGAAAGTGTCGAACATTTGTTGAAATGGAGGGCATTATTTCCCCCTAAAACGACCACTCACAGCGGAATTCCGTAATATGAAAGGGTACTAAGGTCGTCACATAATCCTTTGCGGAGAACAACCACTAGCATTTTTGAGGAAAAACGGCGTGGGTATGAAGAAATCGGCACTAACTCATGACTCAACCTAATACACTACGTTTTCATATATTTGCAGACGCTAGACTGCAGACGACCGACTACAAAGAAATTTCGTTGTTGAAATCACCTTGACAACATATCGTCACCTTTTCAAAACATGGCGTGAATAATCCCGGAGTGTGCCTTCAAATGTGTGGAAATATAATAGTAGGTAGTAGGACATCTCTAGAGTGCGAAATATGGTCTACCCAATCTCTGAGCAGAAAAACCATCAAATGAATTGTTTACAGAATCCCAGTCTCCGTCTCTAGGACATTCTAGAGAAAATTCAAATAGAAAGTGTGAACACTACTGCCAATTTGTAGAATACACTAAATTTCCACCTGGAAAAAACAAAATTCGACATAAATTTAAAAAAAGCTGCTTTCGTCTAGACAGAATTAAATAACCAGCCCATATTTCTTCGTACATCATTCTTGCCTTATGAATTTCCAGGTGAAACGCCCGGTGAAGAAAAAAAAGGAAGATCGTGCTTTGGAAAACTGGAAGTTTTTAAAAAAAAGGAGTTGCCGTTCAGTGAAATCGCGCAATAATTGGATCCTACTTTCAATGTTACCGTCATTCCTCAATTTCGCGGTCGACAACTTAGCCCTCTTGGAAGGATAACCTTAATTGGGTTCTTTTTCGTACTATTTGAGAAATTCCTAGATCTTTATCTTGCAAAAAAGAAAAGGCAACGCTCCTGGCAAGAAACTGTAACAAAATCCGAGTCTTCTTTGCAAAGGTGCAGCCGAGTCAACTGAAACAGACAAAATTTTTGATTTCCTTGTCTTTTAGCATAGCTGCTTTCTTTTAACTGTTTTCTATTTCTTTGTGTGTGTGTTTTGCGGAGCGAAAAGGGTATTACAGGAAAGAAATACATTAATAGAAAGACAGGCAACAATAAGCGGCAGCGGGCAAAAAACTCGTTTCGTTTTTCGGCTTGGGTGCGCTTTAAGAAGAGGTGACTCAGAGTTCGTTAAAGCTTGTCCGCAAAAGTCCTTTGTTCTGCAGAGGCAAGATCAATGGAGTTTCCAAATCCTACGATAACGGTAAGGGAAGAGTTGAAATAAAAAGGGCTCTTTTTAGTGTCATACTACAACATCCTTGCAGAAAATCGTACGAAATCATGACACCGTCATCGGTGATGTGGACTGTGTGCAGTGTGCTAACAATACACAAGCCGCAGTAGCTTAGCTTAAACGATTCGGGAGAAACCCAACTCCCTCTGAATTCTAACTTCCTGAGTCGTTGGCGGAATACGAGAGGGAGCTTTGCGCTGGAAACCGATTCCAATAATACCAGTGTCAGTGATGGAGATAATCGTCAACAACTTGATTCAAAATAAAAAAGGAGCAAGACAAATCCTGCTTTTCCCTGAGGTCGTTCGAGTCCACCTTGCTAAGAAATTCATAGAAATTGGAGACTCTCAGGCGGTCAGTACTTTTAGCTCCACTCCACTCTCCTCTCTGAATCACCTTCTGGAGAAGAAATCTCACTTGAATCACCATAATGTCAAAATCGACATCCAATTTTTCTTCGATCAGAACTCTATGAAATTCTACAAGAGAGACACTGAATACCCACCCTCGCATTGGTTATATGTTGGTAATAATGGTGATGTATACTATGCTGAATAATAGGTAAATCGAAAAAAACCAAAGGTTCTCAAGTTATGGACCGACCTCCTACATCACACTCAGCTGCATAGAGGTTTCGGGTTGCAGGAGAGCAATCTGTCAAGCAATATCACTGAATAGTAATCTGCTTGGAATTCTCTCAATTAAAAAATGAGAAAAGCAGTTTCGCGCGTTTATGGCATTACGACCTCCTTATCTGCTAAGAGAATTCGTCACTTCGTCGCTTTCTTACGCTCTTCCCGGAAATAGGATTGTGGTTGCATCAATTGCTGCCGGAAGGAAGATACTCAGCCTATATGCGTGCAAAACAAATTGAAACTTGTCTGGTAATGGGAACGTTGAGTGCTTTGATACCATCAAAAACCTCAAACCCTGTCGTATAATTTTGCAGCTTTGTTTGGATGCCAAAGGGTAAAACAAAAAAGTTGTGCTTGAGGAAACTTGCACACCTTTCCGAGTGTCGAAAGAAGACAGCTGAAGACGAAGACATCGATTCCTTTGTAAAAGCGTAATGAATACTTTTATTCCAAATTGTGGGCGAAACTGAAACTACAATTCTGAGGAATAAAGATGTCTTCGAGTCGTTTCGTCTCCAAGGCATAGTCGTTAATATGCAAACCTTCATATAAGCCGCAGTCCCATGACATTCAGTGACTGTAATAATGAAGCTGCCTACACAATTGGTCAAGGACAGTTTACAACGTAGATAAAAATGGTACAGTAAAAGAAAAAAGGTGAAAAATGAGGAAAACATAGCAAATAGGAAATAAACAAAAGCAAAGAAAACATAGAATTTAGCACACTTTATTTATCGCAACGACAGAAGCTTCGAAAAGATGCGGTGATATCAAATCCTACTTCACATTGATCGTGGGTACACTTGTGAGTATAAATGTGATATGAGGAGAACGAGCCATTGAAGTCTCTGCGGTGAACGGAAGATGACACCGGATCTCTGGATAGAACAGCACAAGAATCACTCTGAAATCGTACGCATTATATTCAGAATCCTCAAGTTCAGTTGCTTTTGGTATACAGCTTGTGCCGATTCATCAAAATAGCTGTTATAGATAAGGAGTAGACATATTTTCAGCAGTATAATATTTATTATTAGCTCTGAGTACGTGCCCTACAGAAATGTAATTGAAGACACTTCCTATCATGTTTTTCGACGACGCTTTATTCGAGCATGACACAAAAATTTATTCTGTATGCAAAAGCGTCATCGAGCCACTTTTTCGTTTATTTGTACAGTACAGGATCTTTCATGGCGTGGACGAACAATTACATTATACACAAGGATGTTCCACAAATATTGCAACACATTTTAAGCACCAACTGTGTGGGTGTCCCTGGTTTTTTTCCAATGTTGGCATACCTTCACTTCCTCTTGTGAATGACCTTGCCAAGGTGCGCGGCTTACTGTTCGTTGTACAGTTTATGGTGCACCTAAACCTCAATAAAGGCGCTAATCAGTCATACAGTTGGGTCGGACATCCGATGATGAACTTTTAATTAATTTGTTTTCGGATTTTCAATTGCTACGCGCCTGCCGTGCACTGAAGAAAAGACCAATAGCAGAGGACCTTGTTGTGGCCGGCATAATGAATAGGTTCTAACATCTTGGACCTCAGAAAAAGCATGAAGAAGCGAAACGACTGCAATTCCTGGGTTGGCTTAGAAAGGTGACCAGAACGCTGGAGTTTCTAAACACAGCCATGTAGAGAGTGGTCGGATAACAACTGCTCACAGTCCATTATAAGTTGCATAAGCACCACTCAATCCAACGGGAGGAGCACAGCAGAGACAAAAAGTTCAAAGAGCTGGTGTCAAGGGCCGAAAATGGCGATTGCGCGGGCACCGTTTTCATCGACGACAAAATTCCTCACATGGAGCGGAGCTACAATCTTCAAACTTCGAGATGCCCGCATGAGGTCATTGGAAGCCAATGAGAGTGAAAGGAATATTCGCCACAAGCAGCAGTCAAACTTCATCACGATGCAAGTTTCTCAACTACCGGTCGCTCACCACAACTGTCTTTTGAAAAGCGAATAAAACTCGATACAGATCTAGCTAACGACAGTGCATCGTCTGCTACATAGCTACCTACTTTTTCGAAAAAAGAGTGACGTTCTCTTCAAAGAGACCTAGCTCTTGCATAATGGGCAAAAATTCTTTAGGACAGGTCTCATGACACTGGTCCCGTTTTCAAATCCTCAAACGAATGGCTCTTATAGCTCTTGATTTCAACCTGATGACCACCCTGTTTGGGCCATTTCAGGGGACAAGGTCATCACTAAACAATGGAACAAACAGAGAGAAACCTTTTCTCAAAAAAGTTTCGAAGAGAGTACTCCAGGATGTCATGCGTGAAACACTGGAGTTGTGATTGAAGGAACTAGAAGCCATAACACTGCGGAAGGGAAATTTTTGTAATATATGTCGTACCTTTAAACACCACAATGACTGACTAAGAATCGTGTGCGAGCACTTGAAAATCCGTGAACCTTTGGAAGAAGTTACAAGTTAAGAGGCGTGTTGCAATATTTATGGAACACCCTCTCTTCCTCATCGCAAACATTGCTTACTAATTACTCCTTCGAGATGTAGACGATTTTGTCCATTGACGCCTTCATATCTTATATGTATTATAACGAATGCGTCTGATTGTATGATTTAAATTTATTTTGGTACAACGCAAGAGCACGTACCCTGCAAAGGAGTGCAACATGGCCCAGGCTAAAGTGGTACAGAGAAACAACGGGAGTCTCATTTCTACCATATATGTAGCCGAGTAATAAGCGATATATAGAAGTGGGTAGGTGCTAGAGTTCACAGCAGTCTGTAAATAAGCCTAATATTGTGATACACATTTGCAGGGCAAATTCATCAGTCAACATTCATAAGGACTGCCTGAGCATGCACTATCCCTACTATATATAAAGCTATGTCTGTCTGTTTGTTGTGTGTGTGTGTGTGTGTGTGTGTGTCACGAAATTCATAGCTCGCTTCGCTGCAGCGATGGAGCTGTATTTTGAATATGATATAGGGGGTGGGTAGGGAACATATTTGGTGGGGGTCAGAAAGTGATAACGACTGATAAGAGCTGATAAGAGGCGCTGAAACGCAAATTTCACGAAATTCATAGCGCGCGTCCCAGCAGCAGTGGGGCGTTGGTTCCAAGAAGTGATGTACAGGGTGGGACGGGAACATGTTCGGTGGGGTACAGGAAGTGATAAGGGCTGATAAGGGTTGATAAGAGGCGCTGAAACGCAAATTTCACGAAATTCATAGCGCGCGTCCCAGCAGCATTGAGGCGCTGTCCCTCAGATATGGTATAGGGGTGGTACGGGAACATATTTGGAGGGGGACAGAAGGTGATAACAGCTGATAAGATCCGATAAGAGGCGTTAAAATGCAGGTGTTACGAAATCTATAGTGCGCGACCCAGCAGCATTGAGGCGCTGTCCCTCAGATATGATATAGGGGTGGGACGGGAACATATTTGGTGGGGGACAGAAGGTGATAGCAGCTGATAAGATCTGATAAGAGGCGTAGAACGCAAATTTCACGAAATTCATAGCGCGCGTCCCAGCAGCAGGGGCGTTGGTTCCAAGAAGTGATGTACAGGTGGGACGGGAACACGTTCGTGGGGGACACAAAGTGATAGGGCCGATAATCACAATATGCGTAGGACCATAGAAATCGCTTATAACCCATATTCTAGATAACGCTTTTCATTCAATATCATCTCATTCGTCATCAACATAAAATACCGTTCGACCGCTACATTCCCAAAATCCCTAAGAATGTATGATGGATGTTTAGCGATATACGATAATGGGTATTTCTATTGCAAAATCATTGGCATCAATATTATTCGACCGCTAAATCATCCTGACATCCAATGCATGGTGGTTGTTTACAGACACCACTTTAGCTCCGCACTCCACCGCGCGTATCAGACGGTGAGCTTAAAAATGGGCATTCTACGGAAAGGCCAGCTAACGCATTTCACGAAGCAAGTTATTGTTTAGCGGCGAACCTAACGCTCCACCGGCTGGCCAGCTTTACCGAGCCCTTCCGTGTCATGCACGCGGTAGTGTGCGGAGCTAAACTGGTTATTGTATAAAAGAATAAAGTCACTGCAAGTTCGCAAGAATCCTCCGAGAGCTTTGAAGCGATGCTGGTACAAGTTCGTGGAAAATGTGGTTGTTATGTCAAAGATCATCCTAGGAAGGTGTGAAATAATCAAGTTTCTTTGAGTATGCTTATGTGTTTTAAGAAAACAGAACAGAATTTGATTTGCTTGACAAATGAGTTCACCCCAGAAAAAGATCAGTGATCACATTTAAAACAGATTTTACTATTTGGAGTGAATGTAGGCGCAAGTGCGTCAAAGCTGTGTGAGATAAAACCGAAAAGGGTTTCTTGAAAGCTGTTGCTCGTGGTCTGCCGATCAATGAAATGAATGGGAGGAAGTACCTCAGGAGAAAAGAAATAGGAGTGTATAGGCCGTAGATGTTGGCAGTAAAATTCGGTCCTTATCTATATTGTTAAGACTTCCCACAGCGTAAACGTGTTGAGCGACCAAAGTCACCCCTTGTCTATCAAGAATGGTTATTCCGAATTTAAACTACCAGCGATCTACGCTGAGGCCGCACGCGCTGTATCACTGGGCTAGAGCACAAGACTGTTCAAGTGCCTCAGTTGTTGCATCGTTAACAGATTATGTACTTGCTTGATTGAGGTCTACTTTTTGCTTCTTTTGTTGCCCTCTATAATTTTTTTTACAATAAGATCAGGAATTAGCGGTGAGCGATATTTTTCTCCTGATTCTGTCCTGCTGTAGTTCTACAGTAGCGGTCAAAAGTGTTCGCCGAAACGATTTTCAGTGCATTATTTTTCTCGCTTGAGCAACGCCCTCCAAAGATTGATATACTATGTTTTCTAGTGTTTTTATATCCTCAAGTCTTCAAAGAATCAGGATATTCAAAAGAAAATTTTTTCGAGGCCACCATTGATTTTTTCTGGCAGAATAGAGGAGCACGAAAAACCATTTAAACGAACACTTCTGACCGCTACTGCAGTTTTCTTGTTGTTTTTACTCATGTGGTAAAATGGTCACATGAATGCCAACTTAAAGCAAAGCAGTTAAGCTGGAGAATTAGACCCATACACGGGCAACAGCGTCGGCACCGTCGTTAAATGTTTTACAATGAAGTCGTCCAAAAGCTGGCAGTTACAGTGATATCCATTAGCCTTCCTTCTTGTGTTACCGTAACTGCCATCTGTTGCTGGAATGGCATAATCGTCTCCGAATGAGAGGAACGAGCAAAAGCAAGTATTAGGTTGAGCGAAAATTATCCACCGTTTTCTCAAGTATAAGTCCGCTAACAAAACCAAACAAAACAACAACAAATAATTAATCAACAACTCTTTGAGAAAGATCGCAAAAAAATTAGATGTCGTGAGCCTGAAAAAGAACGGCGCTTAATTCTTGCTCAACCAATATTATGCCTCCTAATTTCATTAGTCTCGTACCTATTACCTACCTTTTTTCTTTCGCGATGTTTAATAAACTTCACTCGATTTCGTTGTTTATTTATTACACGTATAAGCGTATAGGAGCATTATGCTATAAAATTCCAAAGACAGGGGGCAGCAACCCACTCTCTCTCACGGTGAGCTTAGGTATGTATAAACAATAACGGTAGCAAGCGCAACAGCAATGAGGACTAGGAACTATCGCTGACCTGTGCTGTAAACAGAAATTCCCTTCTACTTTGTGTTGCAGCTGCTTGAGAGGCGTGCGCTCCATTAGCCATGGTTTTCTGAAGAGGAAGCAAGAAGTACCTGGCCGTCGTATACAGCATCCACTTTCAATGTGAGTTTCGTTTCCTAATTTTAGCGCCTCGCTCTCGTTGCTCGTGAGAGCTCAAGTATGCGTATAGCGGTATATATACAGGGAGAGTGCAAAAAAAGAGTCACTCCTCACTACATTCTAAAGATTTAAATACACGATGCAAAACCAAACCAAATGAGCGTATTAAGAGCACATTCTAATCTATCGCAAAGGTTACATACAGCCTTCTACACCGACGACATCAGAAGATTTTCCCACGGAAACATGGTTCACGGTACGAGCTCAACGAGGTCGTCGAGGTACCATAGACCATTACGACGTCCCTGAAACGCTGGTCAAAAGCGGTCACAGCTAGTGTCTCTCACTTGTTAGAAGCTATTCCCCAGTTGATCGGTTGAAGAAATTATGCGCTTGAAAAGCCTGGTGTAGCTCAAATATCATTCTTCTTGTGATACTGATTGTAAAAACATGGCGTTTTTGTGCTACACATCCTAAGCAAGTCGTGTTTTTTTGAAATTTTCAACATCTTTCATGTTGTCTCTTCATGTTTTCTCTCATAGCAATGATATGTGAAGGGGGTTATCTTCTATCATGGATATCATATCATCATCATATCTATCTTCTATCATGCCAACTTGTTGTTTTAGTCTGTATGTTCGTATTTATGTCAGTATGTCTGCCTGTTTTCGAAAATTAATCTATTCTTTGAGAAAAGCGGTGCGCAGGCAGGACGCACGTATACTATTTTAGGATGATTTGACAAGGCCGAGGCGCAGAAGCCCTAAGATGCAGCAATGACTCCATCCAATAGCATGAGCCCACCAACAGATCAGCGCTATTCGCTTTGTTGCCAATGGAGAAGAGATTTTATGTATTTTCGGCCTTGTCGACGGTTTGTTTCCCATTTTTCATTACAGGTCTACGCTTCACATCTCCACTCACTTTCAGGCGCAATAGTACACCCGTCTAATCCCGAATCCTTACCTTTAATGGGGAAAAAACACCGCTCACGAAACTGAGGAGCTCATCGATCTTGTGGTATCAACAACGTTATGTAAATTTATGGGATATGGGGAGATCGTGATAGCGCCCCCACTGCTTATGCTTATTATAAAAATACTAGTGAGAACGACCATTCCCCATGATGCTACAGTGCAGGCGGCAGGCAGTAGAGGGGAGAGAGGGGGAGGAGAGCTAACCACTAGTCAATAGAGTTTGTAGTTGTGGTAAAGTTCTCTGCTTTGCAAAACACTTTGGGAATGGGAATGAAGAGGAATGGAGATCTTTGGTGTCCTTATGCGATTGGGAGAGTTCACGTAAGGCAAAAAGTGGACATGCTGGTGTGCAAATCTTAGGGACGAGATGTATAAGTGGCATAACTTACTAACAACTCAATAGAATCGGAATAAACTGCGCGGGCACCATGATAAAGGTATTCCAGTCAAGAACACTGTGCTGGACCTCATATTGTGCGGTCCGTCTCAATATGGAGTCAAACGGGACTGGCCACGCAGAACAAGGGGTTTGATGGAACAGGACAAGAGAGAGTGTATCGATTAGGGGAAAGTCACTGTGGTATGTACACAGTGACGTCCACTAAAGTACAGTCACTGCTGCCTCTAGAAAAGGAGGTGGTGGGCACGAACCGCGGAGAGAGCAGGTGATCGCTACATGTTGCAACAGGCAGGAATGTACCCACCTTAGTTGCAAGCTGCAGATGGTTTCCGACTTCCCAACACGTGATAGCGGTACACTTTCTGATCCACGTGATTGTGACGCAGTACTGCTCTTTTATGTGCCTTTCTCAAGGGTGTCTCTGATCCTAAGCCAATTAATATAGAAGAGTGTGCGAGCACATCGAGCAACCTAGAGGAAAAACTTTCGGAACGTGAGCTTTCGGCGATTGGTTGAGCCTCTCCGCTTCCCCACTCACAAATCCTATAGAGCATGAATGGCATGCATTTAGGAAGACGATCATAGAGCACCGTTGTGCACCTATAACTGTCCAGCAATTGTCAATCGGTGGCTCGGAGGAAAGCGTCGCTTCTTCACAAAAACTCTTAACCAACCATGTGGTCAGTATGCGAGCACGGCACGTAACGAGGCATGCTCCGCAGTCCGCTGTGTTCATACACAAGAAGCACACTCGATTTTGTGAAAGTTTACCGCGATTTGGAGTGCCTTCACCCATCAATCGCTTTAGTTACTGTCTTCGAAAAGAGCACCTCCCATTGCGTGAATCTGTCAGTAACTCTCTGCACTGTACTACAACATTCCCTTCTGTGTATGTGGTAAATTTCATCGACCTAGGTTAGCTAGCAAAAAGATATCATGCAAAAGTTACTTCCTTCAAGTTTTGCACACCGATGTATTAAGTATCGACTCTCGAATCTTTGGAAGATAATGGGGAAGAAAAATCTAATGAAATGGGTAGGGTTTCAGTAGGATAACGACTCTCACCTTCAAACTGTTTTCAGGCTCCCCATAGACAGGAAGGATGACTTGTTCAAGACCGTCTTGACATTTACGTCGACAGACTGTAGACGTGTGCACTTCCGAACCAATGGGTGGAGAAATCGAAAAATCGACGGCGCACGACTTTGCTTACAATTGCGACATAATGTAAGCGCTTATAATTCGATTTCAGTTCTGGGAACCATCTCGCAGTGAATTCTTGCGCCAACCCGCAGTCAATATTTTTTAGTGGTCACGCGTAAACAAAGTCTCTATTCCCTAAGGAATCTCAAATATCTTACTCGTCTTAGTTTCAGTTGCAACATGGTGACAACATCAGTAGCAGATAACATAGCTATTAAACAGGCGTTGTAGTAGATGTCAACGCCAGCAAGGAATCGAGCACATGGCTCAGTCCCATACAACCACATAGAAGCAGTGTGATCATAGTATAAGTCACAGCCATCTAAAATTTTACAAGATTTTTGACAGTCTATGGGAACATAGGAGAAAATCACCTATGAAAAATATTGCTGAAAAGGGCATAATGATGAACGCAATGAAAACGAAGACGCTGTTTTTTGTATTAGTCTTGTAGTACCGGATCGGAAACGTGATAGCCATGAACCTGCAAAAAAAATTTCAAGCCAGTTCAGCTGAAGCTGAAGTCAGAAGGGTCAGGTATTGCTTTTTTTTATCAGGATCGCTGATGGATCGTTGCACTGCTCCGAAGCCTAATTGAATATTTTAGAAAAGATCATGAAGCATCAACAAGTTTGTACATTGAACTCGAATATACGGGAGAAAAGGTTTCCACTCTAAAGTGCATTTACGTCATAGCCAGTATCCTCAACGGGTCACCCTTCCTTTGATCTCCCCACTCCTCTTAAACATGCGCTATTATGGTAATGAAGATAGACTCTCTTCATGTTGTTATTATATTTCAGATCTTGATTTTCATCATTTGATCGACTTTTCAGACAACTTTAGCTGCGCTACCTTATTCGAGCTCTCCCAAGGGTTAGTGCTTTGTTGATCGTTGGACAGCTTTTAGCTCAACTTACACATTGAAGATTAATAGTGTAAAAGGGAGGGAGGGGAAAGCTACTCTGTTCATGACGCACATCACCAAATATTCCGTAGTACAGGGTGTCCGCCGCTGTTAATGGAAGTTTTGCAGCACAACATTTCTTAGATTGCACCCAGACGCCCTGCCTTCACAGTATTGAGAATATAACGTCTTCCGCCGTAACCTTCCAGCTCGCGGCGACCTACCATAATCGCAGCAGCCTGAGGCTGCAAAGTACTTTCTCTCATCAGGTGACTGAAGGAGAGCTTCCTAAAGACATCGCCTAAGTAGGCTACGATCCAATTGACTTCTGTAGGTTGAGATAGTGTTTGGACGGCAGTTTTTAGAATGCCTGTTATAGTTCCTGGTTTTGAAGAACACGATATTGCTGAAACGTCCGCCGAATAAACTGTATTGACAATGTCGGGTATAAGCTGAACCAGTTTAGCTCCGCACGCAACCGCGCGCATCACATGGTAGGCTTTAGTGAAACTGGACAACTTGCAGAATATTAGGTCACGTGGCTGAGAAACTAACAGTAAGATGTTTGGAAGATGTGTCACATGAATTTCAAAGGCTGTCCAATTTTGCTGAAGATTGTCGCGTAATGCGCGCAGTAGCATGCGGAATGAAATGGTACTTATCATGACTTCGTAAACATTTAGCATTGATATCGAGCTCGGATGATTTAGCGGTTTATAGAATTTCCACAATTGAAGAATCGGTGTGTAAGTGAATATATAACCAATCAATCAGCATCTAACCGAGCTATGATGGAAATTGGAAATAATATAATGGAAATTCGCTATTGGTCCAAGTTGAGCAGCTCAACTTTCTTTGCTTCTTTAGATGAAAGGGTAGGAATGGAACATATTCACGTGCTAGGGACCTGGTTTAGTTCAATTGAGTGCACGCTCAACTGTCGCTACTTTTATCAGTACAGTTGCCGCTCATACCACTTTCTGTCACCTACATTCAACCCTCGCCACCTTGATCGCTTGCCAGTGATAATTGCAACGAAGTTGGAGAGACCTGCATTCAAACGCTCTTATCATTCCTTGTCATTTGTTATCAGTTCATACTGTTCGCAATCGGTGTCCCGGTCCCAACCTCCACGCAACGTGTAGGAGCTAATATTTACTGTCACCACGAAGGCTGCAACGAAATTAGCAGTACTCAAAATCCTAACTTCCTTATTCGTATATTCTTCTTATCCCCTATACCACATGTGAGAGCCAAGGTTTCAATGTAACCGCAAGGGCCGCAACGAAACTGGTGGTATCCACACTTTGACGCCCCTTATCAGTTCTTATCAGTTGCTACCACATTCGTTCACTCAACTTCTTGGTCCCCGCCTCACCCCACATATCATACATGAGTGCAAACTCTCCACTGTCAACGCGAACGGTGCAACGAAATTGGTACCATCAACATTCGACGTCCGTTATCTAGCATAGTTAATCCCATTCCCCCACCCCTAATCAGTGTGCCGCTCCGCCCTTCACTATACCTAGGCATTTGAGCGCCTGGCAAAGGGGAAGTTTAACCTGAATTTCCGAGTCAGACCACATGCAGACGACTTTATTCACTCGCCGGTGGGCCGCCACACACACTCACGAACCGCCATTAGCCTCGAATAATATAGATGGTAGATATTCTGAACATCTAATTACTAAGAAGAAATATCGAGATTCATTGATACGCAAACGGGCACGCTTCTTCGAGACAGAACAGTGAATATGCAAGATACCCTCCGAAAAGCGGAAAACCTTTTGAAAATTGGTACCATCAACATTTCAACAAGAAAAGGAAAAAGGAAAAAAAAGAGGTGCGGTTCTAGTCCCGCTCCTGCGAAAAGCTCTTGGTATCACAACCCGCAGCATCTGTGAAACCTCCGAGAAAGTCGATTTACCGCGAACATCACACCGCGGTCGCACGTTCCCTCCGCTGAGTTCAAACGGCATAACCATTCTTTTTATCGTTTAAAATCTCGCTTTCTTGCCCCCTCGGGTAGAAAGCGAAACCATTGCTCGACATTGTAAGGTAAGAAGAGTAATTTACCGAGCTTTGTTAGCTTGAAGCGCTGGAGTGCGAGGGGACAACCCGGTAACGTTTGGACGGCGATATTGGTACCCGCGACGTTGGATCCCGATTTTCACCGCTCGCTCGCGGCCGGCCATTCCACTCTCCGACGATCGCGCCCGCGAGCCGTCTGCGGTCTCCGTTGTGTACCGTTCTACCTCTCGCAGTTACTCGACCGTCTTAGCTATCTCAATACATATATACGAATATATATATATATATATATATATATATATAATATATTATATAATAATATAATATATATATATATATAATATATAAATATATAATATATATATAATATATATATAATATAATATAATATATATATATATAATATATATATATATATATATATAATATATATATATATATATATATATATATATATATATATATATATATATATATATATATATATATATATATATATATATATATATATATATATATATATATATATATATATATATATATATATATAATATATATATATAATATAATATATATATATATATATATATATATAATATATATAATATATATAATATAATATAATATATATATAATATATAATATATATAATATAATATATATATATATAATATATAATATATATATATATATATAATATAATATATTATATATATATATATAATATATATATATATATATATATATATTGAGATGCACACTCCAGCCAGGGTCAACCGTCCGTTGGACTTTGTCCAACGGACGGTTGACCCTGGCTGGAGTGTGCATCTCAATATTCGGTTGAGTGCCTACGGTTGTAGCTTAGCAAAAGCTGATTACTCCATTTAAGGGAATATGAGTTCTTTTCGATGGCACCTCATGCACTCTCAGCTTTAGGAGGCACATTCTTTGAATATGAAAAGTAAGCCAAAGTAAAATTGTGGATGCTCACTGACTCGGCTGGGTAGAAAAAAAAACAAGACCCATCCTAAAGGTCTGAAACGAGGCTCTTTTTTTTCGAAATTGCATGAAAAAACACTAGGTGCGAGGACATGGAAACAGATATCGAGTGAAAGGGTATATGGAGCGAGATGCAGACCCGTTCTGACCTTAATACTTGCACACGGAATAACGATAACGGGTGAACTCAGTAGAAGCAGTGCCACTGCAAACTATTCCACTTCGTATATAGAATGAAGAGAATGTGGCGTTTAGCTCGCCACCATATTAATTGAGGTTTCAAATTATTAGGAATCAGGACTTCTTCGTCTTCTCATAGCCTCAGATACAGGAAGGGGTTTGAAGTGTACCGGAAATTCTCTTGGACACTTAAACTTTTAAAGGTTTTGCCCTCCTTCCCTTTGAAACGCGAGTTCCCCGTCCAAATTTGGAATTCTCTTGAAAATAATACAGTATGAAAGCCTAGAACTGCAGTTATACTGGTATACTGTTAGAGTCAAAAATTCTACAGAAATTGCTTTGCTTTAAGGACAATTTTGCCTAATTTTGAGCGAGAGTTGGGCGCGCCAAAAACAGGCGTGGTCCCACGAGCAAGCTACGTGCAAATCCGCATTGTCGTAAAGGGTTAATAAAGGTGTGCACCTTCAACACGACCGTCTTCGTGTTTTCGATCACACTTCCAATTTCCAATTCTCTCCATCAATTGGCAAATAAATCTCGGTGACCGCGTTGCCGTTAACCTATGCACGCACCTTCTTAACTTCGACTGCATCAAAATTATGAAATTATAGGAATTCGTAATGTCCGTGCCTCACACTTCTTAGCTTGTACAGAGCTATTAATATATTTAGAGAAAAAAAGAAACATTCAAATCTTTTGGTGAATCCACTTGTTCGTGTGAGGTTTGGGTATAATAACCTGTTGATAGAAATAAATAACATGCAATGAGCAGTTGTTTGGAATAGGGATATTGACAGCTGGCCGATTCGTAGATTCATGTAGTGCAGGCTGGTCGGGACTTTCCTAAACAAATGCTTTCTACACATCGCTTTTCTGGCATTTTTTCTGATCTTTCTAACATTCCATGATCTAAGTGAGTATTAGCTAAGACCATAATCGTGAAATTGCTGGTAAGGGAAATTACTTAAGTACTGAGTCCGCCATTGTATAATGCCATTTTTGCGCCCATGACTCATTAGTAAGTCGTTAGGAACTTACTAAATCGTCAGAGGCCATGTCGTAGTGTTGACTTGCTATTCTACATCCAGGATTGAAGTTCTTTCCCCTCTCCACGATTT
>MU869919.1:0-10848 GCA_036418205.1 Ostertagia ostertagi | reverse complement strand
TTTTTCGATAAGCGATATGTTTTTCAAGGCAGCCAGATATGTCCGAAAAACAATGTGCACCGAGGCAGTGACTTACAAGCCATTGACGACTATTTCCTTTTCATGCATGTCATGCAGAAAATGCATCTTTGACGTATTTGCACAGGTTCAATGACTGTAATAATAGTGTCTGTGCTATAACGTAATGCATGGTACTAAACTCATCGGAATGTCCACCTACACTTCGGAAAAAATGGCTGATTATAAAGACAATAAAGACAAGCTCGAGCCAGATCTGGTGCATAAATTTACCCTAATTTCCGGTAGATAAGCCCGCGACATTATCACACCTCCGCTCGTGCAGTGTAATTTGTACACCTTAGAAACTACCGTAAATTTGCCTATAGAGGTAATTCGATGCCCTGATTACGAAAATGACTTTCATTTTTAGCGGTGGCGCCATCTGGCGCCAGTTGGCGTCACCTTGTCACGACACCTGTTTTCACCAAATTTGGTGTAAACTTCCGTATAGGGGTTATTTGGTGTCCTGATTACGAATATGACATTCATTCTCGGCGCTGGCGCTATTTGGCGCCTATTTTCTGCTCGTCTGCGCTCTCCAACCGAGAAATATGCGTTGAACAACGTTAATGCCAAAAACGAATGTCATATTCGTAATCAGGGCACCAAATAACCCCTATACAGAAGTTTACACCGATTTTGGTGAAAACAAGGGTCGTGACAAGGTGACGCCAACTGGTCAATTCGTATCTGGAAATTACTTAAGTACTGAGTCCGCCATTGTATAATGCCATTTTTGCGCCCATGACTCATTAGTAAGTCGTTAGGAACTTACTAAATCGTCAGAGGCCATGTCGTAGTGTTGACTTGCTATTCTACATCCAGGATTGAAGTTCTTTCCCCTCTCCACGATTTCCTGCCTCATGAATTCTGCGCAGCGTAGAGCAACGAGGTACGAGTACGAGTATTTGGGATGTTTTTGACGTTGCATCCCTACTTACTTATTCGAGTGGAATTACTACATAGCTCAATCCTGATCCTTGCTTAAATCAAAATTCAAATGGAACTGAAATGCTTATAAAGTTTGAGAATGTCGGAGGTTCAATAAGAAAAAGTGTTCCGCTAGAAAACGAAGAGCTTTCAAAAACCGAAGTCCCTAGTTGCTAACACTATCTTACCAAATTGTCCAAGGAGCTACCCACAGGGCACAAATGATTAGAAACAGTGCGTTTGACAGAGCGTAGCAAGCAGCAAGGCGTCCAAAGAAATTTTGAAATATATGATGTCGAATCATTACAGAAAACGCTAGAACATTGAAACCGATCCCAATGACAGATACCTGAAAATATGTGTATGTACCGATAAGTATAGCACAGTAAAGTCAAGACAAAGGACAAAAGGATAAAGCATTTGCCGTTGATCAATCCCTTTTTGGGATGCGGCACGCATTCTACTTCCATTTGTACATTCGTAGTGGCGTTTGAATGCGATGTGGCCTATACAATGACTTGCGGGGGCCAGCCGATGTACAAGTCAGTGTTTTTATCCTCCCAGACAAGTCTGGTACCAATTAACCGACCCCGGAGGGATGGAAGGCTTGGTTGGCCCGGGCGACTCACGACCCAGGATTTGATCCCCGGACCGCTCGCGTGGTAAGCGTGCCACTTGCCACTACACCACTTCCGCCATAAAGCATGAGCAAAGATAATAACAAAAATAAACCCAACATTTCATGATGTTTAAAATGGAAGGGAGCCCTTTTGCATGACAAGCGTCCGCAAATTTTATGCCTCACAAAGAGATGAAATGAGTGAGAGCTCCTTGGTAAATATTCCTAAGGCATCCGTCGATGATCACAAGCGGATCCTTACACGGGCTTCAGAATGCTTATCGTGGTTGCTGGCTATTTCATTCTGAAGCAGTTGCGTCAGTATTCTGTTTCGTCTGCAGGCTCACATGCGATCAGTTCTTTAGAAACGGTGGCTCTGGTGCGACACTTTTATTCCGATTGTACAAGATCCCTGCCAACCTGTAATTCATGCACTTCCTGACAACGCCAGCAATTCAGATCTTGAAAGGCTCATCCAATACGAGTTGCATATCAATGGGTGCATGACCGATGGAGTGATAAGGTAGATTTCGTTTCTATGGATTTTGAGCGGAAGGTAAACGCTGGCCGCTACATCTAGCTTTGCAATGACAAATTCAATGGTGATGATGGTGGCGTCAACTTCCTAGCAATCTCCAGGAGAACCACAACGGGCCCGGTGAATGGCCTTCAAAAAACGCTTACCTTTCGTTAATCAAGAAAGAGATCTCGTAAAAGATGTCAACCTCACGTATGTTTAAAGATCCTTCTTTCAGTTGCCAACACTGTTAGAGCTGGGATAGAGGAGGGATAGTCTAGCAATTCATCATTCGTTCATTCATTGACGTAGACATAAGCTCACGTAAACCAGCACACAACACATGAAAATACGACAACAAATAAGCCAGTTATGGGCATGAATCCCATGAATTGTGTAGCCTACATCTGCTCAACCTTCAAACAAACCTCACGACCGGATTGGTTTGGTAACTTATTACAATATTATTACAAGTCGCTAGGAAAGGAACAATCAAAGGGACTGGGTGAAAGCCCTGAAAATACATTGATCTCCTTTCATGATCCCTAGCACAACTTTTATAACATTTTTCGATAAGCGATATGTTTTTCAAGGCAGCCAGAGCCAGATATGTCCGAAAAACAATGTGCACCGAGGCAGTGACTTACAAGCCATTGACGACTATTTCCTTTTCATGCATGTCATGCAGAAAATGCATCTTTGACGTAGTTGCACAGGTTCAATGACTGTAATAATAGTGTCTGTGCTATAACGTAATGCATGGTACTAAACTCATCGGAATGTCCACCTACACTTCGGAAAAAATGGCTGATTATAAAGACAATAAAGACAAGCTCGAGCCAGATCTGGTGCATAAATTTACCCTAATTTCCGGTAGATAAGCCCGCGACATTATCACACCCCGCTCGTGCAGTGTAACTTTGTACACCTTAGAAACACCGTAAATTTGCCTATAGAGGTAATTCGATGCCCTGATTACGAAAATGACTTTCATTTTTAGCGGTGGCGCCATCTGGCGCCAGTTGGCGTCACCTTGTCACGACACCTGTTTTCACCAAATTTGGTGTAAACTTCCGTATAGGGGTTATTTGGTGTCCTGATTACGAATATGACATTCATTCTCGGCGCTGGCGCTATTTGGCGCCTATTTTCTGCTCGTCTGCGCTCTCCAACCGAGAAATATGCGTTGAACAACGTTAATGCCAAAAACGAATGTCATATTCGTAATCAGGGCACCAAATAACCCCTATACAGAAGTTTACACCGATTTTGGTGAAAACAAGGGTCGTGACAAGGTGACGCCAACTGGCGCCAGATGGCGCCACCGCTAAAAATGAATGTCGTTTCGTAATCAGCATATCGAATTACCCCTATGGGCAAGTTACGGTTGTCTCTAGATGTACGCAAGTGCACTGCACCAGCGGAGGTGTTTTTACGTGATAATGCGCGGGCTTATCTACCGGAAATTAGGGTACTTTGTAATGAGTCTGAGCTGCGGAGTGAACTAAAAAATGGGAAGACGTGTTGTATCGATATTACGCTGTTTTCTATTAGGTTGGGAAGAAAGTTTGAACCACCCCACGGAGAAAATTTGCAATTTGTTTTTTTACTCTTTGTTTGTTCTGAGATTCCTGTCATCTTGGTCACCAGGGCCAACAAACGATACGCCAATCTTCGGGAAATATGTTGATACGACATTGGTTGAGATTAGGAGAATTTTTTCAAGCTGGTGCTAGAATCTTCTGACGTGAGATCGAAAACACAAGCGTCGTCGTGATGCAAACTAAGTTGTCTCTTTTTTTTCAGGTTTCCTCTTCTCTTTCCTCTCTTCAAGCAGCTAGCAGTGGGTACCACATTTCAGCTCCAATTCCGCAAACAGAACATATCATAGAGCCAGTCTAGTGTCAGATAGAGCCAGTCTAGTGTCGCCTACTCCGAACCACTGCTGGTCATTCCGCGTATGGTTAACACAAAGATCCGCTTCCCTTCGCCAATGGCCGCAGGCCACACCCTATCGCCTCTG
Organism: Ostertagia ostertagi; assembly: GCA_036418205.1. Taxonomy (NCBI): domain Eukaryota; kingdom Metazoa; phylum Nematoda; class Chromadorea; order Rhabditida; family Trichostrongylidae; genus Ostertagia; species Ostertagia ostertagi. The sequence continues at coordinate 6,699 of MU869919.1, read as the reverse complement.
CAGGTCTACGAAAGATTTCTGTGCAGATGTTCAGCCGATGAAATCACACGGTATCCATTTACCACGTTTTGGAGACTTGTCTGATTCCTGAAGGAATGTATTTGAAAGCGCTCAAGACTCTCGAGACTGCCTTGTGAGAGGTCTCGCTCAAGTTTATCGTGACACTGATTCTGAGCATCATTCGTGAAAAGAACAGGCAAGACTCGCGCACGATGAGCGCTTGGATGGTCTCGCAGGAGAAGATGATTTTGTGCAGTGCAAATAACATTACTAGTACAGCATATTGGAGCACTGTGGACGGCACAGTCCGCTCCTTTTGCACACGAACCGTTAAAGATTCCAGCATTCCATAGAAACCAGATAAACCGCTAAATAAGTGGCCCAAAGCTTCCTTTCGACCTAACAGTAGAGGCGTTTTTATTCCCATATGCACCAAATGGAACCCGTTAAGGCGGGACCCCTCCTATGCCCTTTGAATTGCGCTTTGACGCGGTTCTCATAGCTGCTTCAACGCTCCATGCTAAACGGCTAGAAACTGGGACAAGAGATGACGCGAGAGGAAGCGTACTGCGGCAACAGCCCAGCAGTTGCGTCACGGGGGAGGGTGATGCTGGATCACCGTGCGCATATCCGCCGAGGGTATATTATACGAATTGCGTGTTAGTCCGCACCCTCAGAAAGTCCATCTGCCCTTCGCTAAATGATCTTGAGACTATAATTATACAAGCGCCGTTGCAAATAAAGTTATTGATCTGAATGCTTATACACTTTAAAACTCCAAATTTTTTTTTACAAAAATTAAGACAAGTATTCCACAATAAAATTCGAAAAGTGTTCATTTTGGGACTAGGCAAATTCCGTTGCGCAGCACCTTCTTCTGGCCCTGAAATATTCTATATTGGTAAGTTAGTTGATTTTGGAAAATCTCAACCAACAAAACCAATGAACACTTCTGAAATTCCTTTTTGGAATACTTTTGTGTTTTATTTTGTTAGTAAATTTTTGGTGTCCCAAAGTGCATAAATATTCAGATCGACATGAGGCTCCGTGACAGCACAATCTTAACATAAAATTGAGTTAGGCTATGCCACTAAAAAGCGTATCATTCTAAGTCACAGTTCACTATCAGCGCAGTGGGGTAGAACCCTTGCTAGAGAAAGAAAGGGTGTTCCATGTGCTCTGGAGTCGAGGCGTTTCGAGGCCAATTTGCAAAACACTGACGCCAACGTTTGAGGATGCACATTTATTCCACTCAACCTCAGTCCGCATAGGAACTAGTGCAACTGCAGAGAATAAGTTCGAAATGATGCAAAGAGCAAAACTTCAGGGGGCGATATTGGCGATTTGTCGTTGTTTTTGGTAGACAACCTCTGTTGTTCAGTTCCATTTTCAAAGAAATCAACATCACTACTTCTGTCACGGAATATGTCTAGGGAAACTGAGCTATGGGAAGGAATAGCGACAGAATCTTACCAAGAATAGAAGTGCAGCTTCTATCATAAATAAATTAATAGGCTCTTCTACCATCTCTGGCGGTGCAGTGATACCTTCACTAGCCGTCATCAAAAGTTGCTCCTGAAAGTTTAGCATGGGCATAAAAAGGAAAGCCAAAATCGATTACAACTCAACATAAAGAACACGTCAAAAAATAAGACGAAGCTCAGAAGGTTGCTGGTCCTAGAAACTGGCTGTATATAATCGTATGAATGACTTGTCTACTGCCCATCGATGCCCAAAATACCAGAGCTCCAGGGTAAAGGTTTCGAGAAAGCGTATGTGATTCCGTAGAGTTGCCACAGAGCAGCCCCCTTTTGATAATTAATCTTAATAGCAGTAGCTTTTCTATTGAGTGCGTCTTACAAATGCACGCGCACACTTCAGAACAATAACAATCACAAGTTTTTTGAAGAAACACAAAGTTACGCCTTCATTCTACACTACAGCGAAAGCACTGTTGATGCATAAGTGATGGCCTGACACTAAAAGAGGCGTAACAATGCTAATGGCACGCACGGGCTTCCTGATTTGCTGTCACACACAATGCAATGCAGCAATTGTGCATCGCCACCAAAACTTCCGCATGTGAGATTTCCACCAAAACTTCCGCATGTGAGATTTGTGCATTGTCTGTTATGGGCAGTGGAGAGAAGATTTAATTTTATGACCACACAATTTCATCAACCCATAAACCTCAGGGCAGCAACTCTTTTTTGGAAATTGAGTCATCGACGTGTTTTCGTGGTAGCTTTCGGCTACCAAACAACGGTCAAAGATTCGTGCGCGGACGCGGTGATCGCGGTCGAGTTGGTAGTGCGAGCGGTTGATTTGCATGGGGCGCGCGAACTGTTATGGGGCGTATTTAACATCAATTGATACAGCTGCAGCGTTACGTTTTTGTCATCCATCCGTTTATTTTTGATGTTATTAGTGTGCTGTAAGCGTATTTTTCACTCGATTACGAGGGTATGTTATGTATGTCGACTAGGTGGTCGACTGCATTGTGTAGTTGATGATTACGTAACACAGCAGAGAGGCAGTCAGAATATGATAATCGATAGCGTCTGAGGAATTGTTCAAAGGCGTTCGGATTTCATATGTGGTAGAACTGGTGAAATCTCAGCTAGGTGGGACTTTATACGAGGGTTTTTCAAGAGCCTTCAGTCTTCGTTCCTATTTAACATTTTGGGTTTCCTTTTTCGTGCTTCTGAGGCACAAAATTATTTTCACCGCCTTTTCTAGTGAGTAGAATGAGGGACGCTTAAAGGTGTAACCGATCATGAGCCTCGCAAATTTTTATGAATTGTATATTTTCCCATTTTCCCTTCGCTAATTGGAGGCAAAGTATGGAGTCCGCTCATGAATCGCTAGAATTGGCGAAATTCGTACCGTGGAGCTGATAAATCAGTGCCCAAAAATGTGATCTGGAGGGAGAGCGCCGCCTTTCTCACCTGGCGCCGAAGAAGGAAGAATGCATATTGATGCAAGCGCTGTTCTTGCTCATTGACTTTGGTAGTTTTTTTTTGATGAAATGGTGCCCCGGTAGCGTAACTGGTAGCGCACTTGCCCGGAAAGCGAGAGGTGCGGGTTCTAGTCCCGCCTGGGGCGAAAGTTTTGTTCACAACCCAGCATTCTTGTGAAGTTTTTTTTTAGTTTGAAAGGAGTTAGTAATTGATGGCGCTTCTAGAACTGTACCCTACCCTTTCCCTGGAAAATACGAACATCTTGAAAGGCTAGGTGCAAACCTAATAAAAATGTGCATGAGACGTGTTGCAATGTTGCAAGGACTGGGGGCTTTTTGTCAAATAATAACGAGTTGCGCTTCATTTCGTGTAGGCATGATCAATTTTCTTTCGCCTGATGAACTCGGTAGTAAAAAAAAGAATTTGCTATTTTACCTTGAAGGTTTCAATTAGAAATGAGCACTACTGGCAAAAGTCTGGAGCGGCATTTTCATTGGAACTGTAGACCGGGCCAGCAAGTAAGGTATTTTCAGAAGTGTGTGCGACTTTTGCACGACAGTCATGGTGAATTCTAAGCTGGGTATGCTGGCCGACCTACTCGATACGATGCTCGTTCTTCTTACAAAAACTCCAGTGCTGAAGACGGACCAGTGACCCGCACGTTTGTAGGCATTGAAATGTACCCCAAACGGATCAATTTCACTGAACCTTATGAAAAAGCGATCGTGATTGTCATTTTTATTCATTGTCCTCTAGCATGTTGTGAACAACAAGTTTGATCAGCAAAAAATAAGATTCTGTAATTTCTTGCTCCTCTTATTTTATGATCGACTTCCTTTACAACTGTAGGTGGAGGACCCTAACGGGGTTAGGCTTATGGTTAGCCGTCATTTAAGCAGGATCTGAATGAATAGTTACCTAGCTGCATAGGAATCATAAATTGCCATATGAACCTTCTTCTTGTTCGATGCTGCAATGGATTATCTGTAAAAAGACAGTCCGTGTACATCTTCTCGGCTGGTTGGATCGAAACTTTTTGGGTTGGATTTCTTTTCTTAACCATCTGAAATATGCCTTCGTAGTTACAAATCGTGCCATACGACGACAGTAAAGATTGATCACAACTGTAGTCAGATAGGGACGACTCATCTTCTCTTCAAATTTGTTCATGTTTCTCAAAATCTTACGGCGCTCGGGAATCCCGTTCTTCGATTTCAATATTGGCAGCTGAGAAATGGAAAAATATCTAATCAATCACCTGTGAAATGTTTCTGCTGCACTGCTGGTGTGCAGAATCTCTTTGTCAAATTTATTCCAAAGGCCTCTGAAGGGCCCGCAAAGCCACAATCGCTACTAATAATTGAGAAATTTCCGATAAATACAGAGGCAAGGATGCCTTGACGGAATAAGAAGTACTGTCAAGGCAGATACTCTGTAGTACAGTGAGACGGAGGAACTGAGAGGCTTTTTATCGTACGCCACCACATTTTAACTCGCCGATCTTTATCTTTTGCCGGCAATAACTTGCGTAGTCCAAGTTTGCATGCCTCACGATTCCACGCTCTGGTAAGGTCAAACGCACAGCCTTGAAATTCCGCATCCGGAAATACTTTCTTAACAGCAAACATCGGCTGCTTTTTCAAAATCGAGAACATATCCGAGCCAGCGGTCGTTAATCTGATTCTATGACAGCTGGAACTACAGAATCGTCGGGGTTTGAAGAATATCAATAGAACGCCAATCACCTCTGATCCCTTCCAGATTACAGTACACGCTCTCTTGGTTTTCTTGTCTTTCAATGCGAACAAGAAAGGCACTGCTATCTAAAATCGCACGAATAAATGATTTTCTAGACGCTGCTGTGCAACTGCAGTACCTTCCCATTGCATACTACATGGATAGAATATCGTTGACCATCCTCCACATTTTTGTCAGGGAAAACACTGCACATTCCATCCTCCACCGTGGTGTCGAGCTCATTTCTGCATGCCACCTGCAAGGTTCGTGCATCACGGATCACTGGCTGTGGATCGATGTAGTCGAAGACCTGCTTTTATGAGGAGCTCCGAGACGTACATGTGCATTTCTGAATTCTGCAACTGCAGAAAACGGGTTCCATCGGGGTTCAAGGCTAGCCTATCGGGCAAATGTGTCATGGCGACACTTCCATCGTCGCGCAAATGCTTGCTCCTGTGAAGAATAAACTTGTACGACTTCACCAAGTAGTCCGCAAATGTTAGCTTTGTTTGCTGTACCTGGAAAGCGAAGGACTATATTTCTTGTAGTCATGTGGATGCATTGGGATTCCCCTTCCTTCGCCTGGAATTTACGTGCTACACGAAGAATTTCATGCGATCTGGCCTTTACTCAAGTTTTCGTCACTATTCAGCTTCATTAGCAGATCCAGATACTCCGCATATGGAGACTTCTCCGGGATTGAGTTTTCATTCTCTCTCTCTTCTTCTTGGTACTTATGCAATCCTTCAGTCAAGTTCAGGAATTCTGTCGTGGTAAGAACAAAAGTAAATTACTTTGTACAGCTTTTTCACTTTTTACTTTCGTCCATTGCGTTTCCCTTACACGTTTGCCTTAAGACTAACCTTAAGCGTTGTATCTTTTCCTATTATCTTGAGACATTCACAGCTTCTAAAAACTTTGCGGTGTTGGTGCTCGCCAAACAGAGGATGTAGCATTGGCTTCCATTGGGAATGCTCTAAATCAGCACTGGATGTTTACCAAATAGGGCCGACCTCCATAACTCCAAAAAAACTACGACTCGAAGTGCATGCCCTAATAAGCGAACATAAGTAGTGTAAACAAGGCGCATTGCTACAATTAAATTTGATTGGAGAACACTGGAGAATTTTGCTAGGAGTATGATAGGAAACAAAAGGCTAAAGAAAAAATGTTATCCTGTAAAATGCAACGCATTGTGAGTATACTGAATAACTTCATTAACACGTTGACGACCGTGTGGTATGATGTCATTTCACACTTCACACTTAACTTTTTTGCCATTTGTTTCTGCTTCCACAACGGTCCATGTACATTATTGAATCTGAAAACAGTTTTCATTACTGATGATGAAAACGCTGAAGGATTAATGCCTATTGATGAGAGAATACAAAAAATATTGAAGCAGTGCGTGCATAACGGCGTCAACGTGTTAAAGCATCCATGGTAGTGGATAGCGTGCCAGAGTACTTTGAAAATCTCTGACGTAATCTTCTTCTTCACTCATCTTCTTCTTCCTGCAACTTCCGTCTCTTACTTCAACATCAGTTGCAGGAAGAATCGCTTCTAATAAGAAAGAAGCAGAAAACACCAGCCTAGTATAAGATAATGAATGAGGTGGAGCAAACGAAGTCCTAGATATCTGTAATGTATCCAAGCATCATTTGAAGGAAACAACAGTTTAACACAAGACTATGAGTGAGATGGAGAGTAAGGAACCTTTTAGACGAGCCTAAACGACGGAAACGTAAAACAACAAGTTTGTGATGTCGAAAGAGCAGAAATATTTGCGTACCTCTCAGGATACCCAGTGTTGCTGTCAGAGAAATTAGTTATATCATCAACGCGTGCCACTGACCAGCGTCCATGGTAATAAATTCTTCAGCGGTTATACTGTTTTCGACCTAAAATACATACCATAAACTGAAGAAACACGCGATGTTAAACAGACAAGAACTGAGAGCTTAAGAAGTTTTGAAACACGTTAAAAGGATTACGAACAAAT
>MU869918.1:13604-38745 GCA_036418205.1 Ostertagia ostertagi | reverse complement strand
ATCTCTACATTAATCTTTAGTGCACTAACTATATAACTACACCAATCTCATCAGTGATGTCCTTTTTAGAGCCCATTATGGAGCCCATTGAGGAGAAGAGTCACCATTAAATGTACTTTTTTCCCTAATGACACATCGCTTCACGAAGGCACCACATACGAAACAGCGCACAAAAGCTAACTCATGTATGGATATTTCTGATCTGTACTTACAATCGATACGAAGCGAGAAAGCAGATTTGATGACTTACCTCTGGAAGCCAGGAAAACAATTATGACAGTCGGCACGGACTGTAGCAAAACGACAAGGTTGGTTCGATTAGCTATCGAAGTCGTCACGTATCCATGGAATACCGCACCATTTGAGTGTTCGTCGAAGTCGCTTCTGAAGTAAAGAAACTGAACAAGAACTAGGGAAGTTTAGTAAAACATGAATAGGGGTAAACTCCAACTACATTAGCTAGATGTACTAATTGAAATTAGCCCTACACTCTAGTGGTGGAACCTCAGGCTTTTGAAAAGATGTGAATGTCGAAACGTTGGTCGAAAGCATTTTCATCTACAACCCTCGTGGTGGAAGCATAACAAAAAGGGTTTCTGATGATCCTACCCGACTTTTCGAATCAAGCCTGGGTGCGGCACCGTTGAGATCTTTGGAAAGTTTTAGCGGATTCGAGGATTTGGAGAATCAGTGGCACTATTGCACTATTACAACCCCAGGGGGGTGAGATGGGTCAAAAAATAATTTTCGCTGAAACTTCGCTATGGGGGTTATCGAGGGTCCTGATCACGAATATGATATTCATTTTTGGCGCTGGCGCCATTGGCGCCACGACTGATTCCCACTAAATTCGCTGTAAACTTCTGTATAGGGGTTATTTGGGGTCCTGATTACGAATATGACATTCGTTTTGTTGTTAGCGCTATTCGGCGCCTATTTCCTGCTCGTCTGCGCCCTCGCACTAATTAGATAATTAGATCGCAATCAGGACTGAGCCTTTGAATAGTGGAGGGGTCTAAAGTGAGTAGGCCACTCCTCTGTGGTCTAATACACTCTAACTTTTGCCACACGGATGCGTGGTTTACGCCACTCCGGATAGCTTAGAAAAGCAGAAAATATGCGTCAAACACTACGAATGGCAAAAAAGAGTGTCATATTCGTGATCAGGGCCCCAAATAATCCCTATACCGAAGTTTATAGCGAATTTGGTGATAATCAGTTGTGGCGCCAGCTGGCGCCAAATGGGCCAATTTGGCGCCAGCGCCAAAAAGTGGATGCCATATTCGTGATCAGGACCCTCGATAACCCTCCATAGCAAAAGTTTCAGCGAAAATTATTTTTTGACCCATCTCTCGGCCCACGACTGGGGTTGTAATAGTGCAATAGTGCCGTTTATGTATACGATTGAGTTGCGGATCTTTCGCTGACAGGTTTCGCAACTTAAATGCTGCGTCGCGTTTTGTCACGACGCCACACACCTCTCTGGTTGACCGGGTCTTACAAATATCGGATTGTTCCCCCATATCTAATAATTTCGGCACTTGACAATTTTTTCACTGAAATAAAATCGCCATTTGGCATTGAGGTCTATGATAAACAAAAAATAACTCGCTCAAGACAGCAAGACTTACTCGTCCACTCGCACAACGACGTCGCTTCGAGGGAGTGCTGACAAAATCTTCAAAGAAAAGTGTTATATTCGCCCGTGACAATGAATGAATTAATTTTGTTTCCCATATCCAAGCAAGTTGTAAGTACGGACTAGGCACACGGTTGCGGCATCAGAAGGTCAGTGGCACCAAGAAGCACACGCGATATCGATCTTTTCAAGGTTGTCGCCACGCGTGGTACCGCTCTTTTGCAGAATAAGTGGCACACGCGTCGACGGCCGTGGGAAAAACAGATGTCATCTATGTTCTTTTGATGCTAATGAATACCTGATGCTTCACTGCGTTGCTAAATATGCATTTACAACTCAGTTGAGTAGGGATTACAAACTGTGCTTTTTGTATCCGACGGCCAGGTGCGTCTGCAGGGCAGACCAAACAACAGAAGTGACGACTGCCTTCACAAAATGTTATAAATTCCTGCAAAGAAATGCTTAGCCGATTGCCTTGGCATTCCATCACTTTTCACTAATTAAAGCTATGGTTCTCCCGACTATCACTTATCACTACAAACTATCAAGTACCAGTTTTCTGTAGAGGCCGTCGTCACTTGTGTTGCTTGGTCTGCACTGCAGATGCGCCTGGCTGTTTGATACAGATACTGAAAAAGCAGATGATATAGAATAACGTTTACAAAAATAATACATCAGAATTCAGCTTCCTTTGCACCGTTCCAGTATCGTGCGCAGTTTCATTGATACCGTCCAGGCTTCCTTGCACCTCATAGTAAAACGCCTTCACACCTAAATATTTAATTGTTCCTTAATTTTGAGCACATTCACTTGATCGTATCATCTCATTTTGGAATAAATCCCCACCAGGAAACTGTTAAAAGCACTCAAAGGTCATTGGTTTGACTTCTCAGCCATGGAGTAATGAAGAGTAATATCACAATGACTGCTCGCTGTTTGGGAGTGTTTAGTACTTTCACGCCCCTACCAGATTAAAGAGGATGAAGCTCACAACGTTGCTCAACCCTTTTCTTTGAATGAGCCATGCATTCGTTATCCATTCATGGTCACAGTGACGTTTGAGTGTTGCAAAGCCCATAAAAGCCTACGTTGTTTTTATTCTCGAAAACAAAGCCTATACGCAGAAATCGAACATGGAGAGAGCCAATAAAGCTTTCCATCTCTCAGCACCTGAAATTCCCGCAAATGGGGGTGGGTGATTTCTCCCCACCTCATCAACCGCTGAGCTAGCACCTCATGCTTCATGTCTGACGTAATTATCCTGCTTTTGCTTTTGGTACGGAGAAGCCCCTCTCAAACAAAAGACCAGGCATCAGGAAAAAATTGTCGTGGTGGAAGAAATACGATTGGAAGCTCGGAAGAGAGCTACGTATAGTGGAGGAGGCTATCGTATAGTGATTTCAAGACCAACAAATTCTAGGAAGAAGAACAAAGGACGCATGAAGGGGAAGAGATCAAACTGGGCGCCAATCAAGAACAGGAAGTAGTTGCTCACTGAACAGTCAGCGAGCTTCATCCAACAGCCGTGAGACAAGCACAGAAGAAATGAGTGCCGGAGAATAAATGACTGCAACAATCGTCGTGAAGCAAATCACCTCATAATTTCCTCTTTCGTTTTCAGTGGCAGTAACCATACTTAATCAAGCGCGAACCTCTCTGTGCTTTTAAGGATGAGTGATTTAAAATCACGGTTCGGGATCAGGCACGCTCATCTTTCCATTCCCGGGCATAGTAGACAGGCAGACACAGCGATGATGTCGCGCCTCTTTGCGGCTTGAAATTGCGCGACACGAAGGCGGCTAGAGGTTTAGCTCAACTCGCAACCTACTCCTTCGCCCGCAACTCCCGCCCGGCTGCCATGTGTCGCTGGTGGAAAAGCGCGGGCGCAGTTGCGGCAGCGGTTGCATTACGGTTCAATGCCACTGGCACTGGAGCAACTGTAGCTCGGTTCGTGAAACTCGTCCAACACGCCCCTCCTCTATGCCACGGTAGAATGCGGCTGAAGTGGAGGAGATACTTATTAGGAGCGCAGATCGGTTACTTTGCGTCCTTTTCCTTTCACCGACTAGTCCCCACCCCCGGCTTCGTAGTAAACGCTCTTCCACCCCTATTTAATCCAAGATGCGCGGGCTAGCCCCTATAACACAATACGACAGAAGCGGAAGACATATTATCCACGCCATGTGCAAGGCCCAAAAAAGTTTCCCAAAAACTCATTTGAACTTCAGCTCAGACTCACACCAACTCTTAAGAAAGAAGCTAAATTGTGAATGAAGTGAGTATTTGGCCAATACGTTGTGAACGATAAATTTACCAAGTTGTAAGGAGTTCCAACTATTATAGTAGAAGAAACATGTACCAATACTATTCAATGAAGTATTCGATTCCAACCAATTTGTGTCCCTGAATATCCTCAAAGTAGAAACTTCTGTATGGAGGAGCCACTTAGTTTGCGCTTCTGTAACCTGACTCTACTTAGTCACTACTCTCTGAACTTGTTCATACTTTCGAGCTTCCAAAATGGGCCTTATTATTTGATCGTGCGGGTATATGTATACTGCGAAAAATTCGGTCGTAAAATCGTGTCGGTCCCCTATGACGAAAAACACCAAAACTCGCATTGTCGTCAAAGTGTCAATGCGCAACCTCCTTAGTCTATCGCGTTTTAAAGAACTGCCAATAAGCAGCCCCAACATTTCGCGAAACTAAGACCCAAGTTCTAAAACACACTGACAGGAATGACGAAGTTTTGGCTTTTTTTGTCCAACGTGCGCTGAGGCGATTTTGGCGCGCGCGGCGGCCTCTCAGGCCGGCACAGCAGATTTCGACAATGATAAAATTACACTATCTTTAATTGTCGTCGGGTAGTTGTATTTGAACATAGGAAACGCAGTGTGAGTTGGTCTTATATATTTCGTATATTGTCCGACTCTAGAAAGAAGTATTATTTCAGGCCTGACGAAGGTGCTAAGCACCGAAATATTGCAAGTTATTCTGAAAAGCTTTTGATATTCAGATTTTTGAAGCTTTTTGAAATAAAATTTTTGCCTCAAACTGTTGTTCAAGCAATTTTGAGTGATAAATACATAAATAATGATCAATACAAAACCAGATCAGTAAATTGTAATGAGCACAACCTACTCGGGGTACAGTAGTGGAATTTCGATCGAAAGACGTGGAATAACAATGAAAAAGGAAATTTTTCAGAACTAGCTGCAATGGACCTCAAAAGCAATTTTAGTTGATTATTTCAATCAAAACACATATTTTCATCCCTATAAGGTTCCGTATCTACTTCTACTACTATTTAAATCTTCACATTCATAAAAAGAAAAAGTAAACGAAAAATTTATTGAACTGAAGATTTCGTATGGTTCAGAAATCCTCCTCTAAATTAAAGTATACGTGACCATTCTAAGGGACCACTATGTTTGTAGCTACGTCAAGGTCTCTTCCATGGAATGAATACAAGAAACTTCTAAAAGAATCAGGCGTGCGCGAAAAAAATGAGTGGGTGCGCGGGGATAATACAGGGGGGGCCAAAAAAAAAAGACATTTTGCCTATGTCGGACTTCGGCTCTTTTTTCTTCGCAGAGATTGCTGTCGTTGACGGGAGTTCCTCAGCAGAGTATTCCCTAAGTGTCCCTCTATAAGTGAACGCAGGCCCTCCTTCACTGCCCTCACCGTCTTCAGAATATGACGTCATCTGTCACCGTCGTCAGGCTCAAGGAGGTCTACCGTAAGAGCTTCAGCCTGAAGCTCTTACGCAATTTCGTGAATCGATTTAATGTTGGATAGTTTTCTAGAGGCATTAGCTACCACTGTGCAAATCCCCTCGGAACTAGCTTTCCAGTAAGGGTCGTTATGGTACACGATCCTTCGAAGACCCCATTGAGATCGACCAGTGCACCATGTTTCCAGGGCAAATTCTTCTGATGCCGTCCACGTACGTGGCCACTATGAAGATTTTCTTATAGAATGGAATGCACTCTTTAATAATAAGTTGGAACCGTTCGGTCTGAATTGAGCAAAATGTGCTTAAATCCATCTGGAAGTGGAGGCAAAATGTCTTTTTTTATTGCCCCCCCCCCTGTATATCTCGCACGGTCCGACATGGCCTGCAATGCGCGGGATACATATCCCCGCGTTGTCGTCAATGTGTTAAGATCATGTCCAGTTTAGGTCAGCAACCGGGCCATTCCTTCTGTTCTTATATGAGATGATAGATCCGTTCAAGCACACAACCATATTGGGTATTACATCATTTTTTCATGGTCATAGTTGGAATACGCACTCAAATGCCGCTGTGACTGTGAGTGGAGTCGTGTGCGCGGTGCATCGCAAATCTGGATCGATCACTACCTAATCATCTTTCCGTCCTTTTAGTGATTGCAGTGACACAAATCCTAAGATAATGCAAAGATACCTGCCAGTGAAGTACATCGCATCGACAATGCCACTAATAAAACCACTAGCATTCTTCCTTGCACAGCAGCTAGAATTTGACCCAGATCTGTAAAAATTTAATCGTTGTTTTGGAGAAACTGCTCTTTTTCACATTCTCAATGGGAGCGTGTAAAATGCACTAATTTTGTTCACTTTGCTGCACACGAGCTCAGCCATGTCCTTTGATCGTCAATAGGGAGATTTGTTTCGTGGGAAGACGAGGGTCGTACACAGGATCTAGGGAGTCGTAGATCGGGACAGTGGGTGACATAAGTGGGAAAAATGAAATATTCAGACAAAGGAACCCCTGTGCATTCGACTCTGATTGTACATTGAAAATGTACAGTCAATTGATATGCAAACAGTACCGGGTGAACCTGGGGGCGCTTCTCAGAGCTCTGCGTTGGAATTTGGAAGTCTTTAAGATCAATCAAATCAAATCTAGACAGAGTTAGTTACGCAGCTAAGGCCTTATACCTCGGGAAGCGGACAACGGAAAGGTTTTGCCGGGAAAGGCGATATCCCTGATTCAACCATCAACACACTGGAGACTTAGTGTTGCTATTTAGGTTGGCAAGAAAGTTCTGCGACACTCTTTCAAATTTTTGTTTTTAATTTTATCTTTTTTGTTTACAACTCCTGACCCGGTCTTGTATCTACCATAAGTGTCCTCCGCTTGTCTTCAACGCTCAAAAAATTTCTTGATGCTCCTTTGCCAAAACCCAGCGGAGTGTGGGTCGAGAAAGGAGGCGACCTCACTTTCGAGTTGGAGTTGATCGTCTAATTATTTCGTCATCAAGATGAATGATTTAAGTCCAGGATGGGTGGCAGTCATTCATAGCTCGACCAGGGGAATACGCTAAGAGAGGTAAGAAATCTTGCCGCAGCTCCAGAATTTCTTAGCGGGCTCATTTCGGATCATGGTGATTCGCAATGTCATGAAAGAAATAAATATTGTCGCGGTACGAGGGCTCTTGACGAGCTGCCTCGGCCAGCTTCTGGAGTTCCGCAGCCTAGACCTCTTCCTACACAATGGTGCCCATAACGAAGAATTGTAGTGGAGCTTCCGTAAGTAGCCCTTCCTGTAATGGAGTGGTGTAGTGTACGGCTACTAGCTCTTAACAGAAATCAAAAGATCGAAAGCGGCTGAAAAGAGCTTGAAAACACGCCGTAGTCAGGTGCAATACGCGATATGCCTATTGAAGCTATTGCAAGATATTCCGCGTTACACCAAATCCATGGTTTTGTAAACATTTGTACTAGACAGTGACTCGGAGTACGGTTTACCAGTGGTCGAGATTTTTTGAATTTTCTTGGATAACTACTGACTGCAGCACTTATATCCACCTCGTGGATTAAAGCCACGAGAATGCTCTACCATTTGTTAGTCATAAATGTTACCTATGATTTTTCAAAAAGAAAGAAAATTTTAGAAAGAGTGTCGCAGAACTTTCTTGCCAACCTAATATTTGTAAATGCCTCATACACAACCGAACTCGTGTCCACTACTGAATGAAAAAAGCGCAAAAATATTCCAAATTAATGGGCCTCTGTGAAGATTTTAGCCTATTCCGGGCGTGCTATACCTCATAAACAGAGAAGCGCCTGAGAGATAAACGAGTGCAGTGTTCTAAGTGGACAAAGAAGAGCATGTTGTGACACAGATTTATTACGATTCAACACTAGGAGTGTTGAAGTGATTAAATGCTTGAAAGGATAAGGCAGACACATTGGCTTAAAGAGTAGCACGGGGAAGTGACTAGATGATTAAAAGAGATTAGAGATATCCGCAAAGGGTAAAGTATTTAGAAGACGTTTGGGCTCACAGCTTTACATGCTGCAATGATAAACGAAAAGAAAAACCCGTTCACCAAAAATGCCACCACCCCACAATACCAAAAAACTGCTAAAAATACTACTTCACAGCTACTTTCTTAGTATGGAAGCCCTCAACCCAGGGTATCTAGCCTGAGAATTTCCGTCAATTCACAGAGAATATGGCCCTACTCAGCACACATAGATATGGAAAAACGTTCCGTATGATTGAGGCGGTGCAATTTCAACGAAAAAACCGATTTCGATGTTTGTGTTACCAAAACGGCCGAATGACGTTGGGCGGAGCAGTGGGTAATAAAAGCGGATGTTCAATGCAAGCAATATTTGATCAGATCGTCTTCTCATGCCTATGAGCAACTTCAGCCAAACTGATAAGGCTACATGAATCACGACAGGAATCATCCTTCTGCAGTACAAACCAGTAAAATCCTCCCATCCGTTTCTTGAAAAAGCTGGTTGGCTAAATGTTGCATAGGCGATAAATGAGGCTGATTTCTAGTAAATGATCAAAAACGTTTCAGCTACTCTTTTCAAATGATTCGCCATATGTAGACAAATATGCTAAAGAATGGTTTGGCTGAGGATGGAGGAGAAGGCAAAAATTATTTTTTCTTACTTCCAACAATTGATAGCAATTCGCTTAACTCTTACCGGATGTTTATACTTGAGATTTCACATTTCAAATAAATATGGATCGCCATGACAGCCTTTCATGGAAGCTACATCAGCAGATTCTGCGGTCGTCCATCGTGTGACGTTGGACACAAGAAAATCCTCGACTTCTTCAAGTTCTTGCAAAGTCCATGTGAGCTCTGCCCATACTCTGTAATCAAGAGGAATGAGTTTAGGAGTTTAAGAGTTCACCATATTGGTGCCTTTCCAGATTCATACTGATCTTCTATTCCACATGTAAGCGGTTAAGAGCATCATGCACAGTTTTCAGTCCTGCTGGAGTTCTGCTGGACGCTGGTCCATGCTGCTCGAAAGTCGGTGAGCTTGCTTTGTTGCTACAGTCTACCGAGATTGTCAAACCGTCAGTGGGTTGCTACACGCCTTGACTAGCATTCACTCTGAAATCGGTAGTTCCACTGCTAAAGTGACCTCACCAATAGCCAGATAGTCGAAATATAAAATGTTAGTGCAAGGAGATCGTCGCCTGGCTACTTGGCAAGGGTCTCACACAATCAGAATCATGCTCCTAAAAAATGTCCACTATCGGCACAGACATAGACGGTATTGGTTGAAAGGTTTTGCTGTACTGTAGTTTTTTGAATCCAATGAAATTGTTCAGTATTACGTAGCTATAACTCACCGGCTGCTGTACTGCAAGGAGCGACTCAATGAAGATGGCCATGTATTGCCAATATGTTGCCGAAGTAGGTCCGGATGCGCTCTCTCGCCGTCATCGCAACTTCAGCATCTTTCCTAATGTCAGGCTCTTGCAGTGGGTCTAGTTGATGGGTAGGAGGTGGGAAGCGGGGAAGCACCCAACCTCTTCCAGTAAATCGTATCTCTCTCCCAGCACGTTGTGCAACACCTGATGTTGCGAACTCTGAAAATTCACAGCACTGGCAGTTCAAAACGCTGCAGGCTCACCAGGAATGACGTCTTCCCATCAATGGCGTTCTCCGGATCCATTGTATTGAAATTAGGAAAGGGGGTAGTGTTAGCATAAAATAAATGCTGAAAAATTACTCCACCGTGTGTCGAGCACTAAATTGAAACAATCCTACGTATTTCCGTGAGTACAAGAGAGCGATTCTCACCTGCTATGCTTCTGGTTTGAACCGATGCTTACTGCCGTATCCGCAGATGCTTGCGATTAGGGTCTAATATAGTGGTACCCTTGTGCAAACCCACAGTCTACCGGAATGTGGTAGTGGACGGGCCTGTCACTTCCCAGCTCGCCAGCAGGGGAGAAAATGTCGTCGCTTAAGTCGAAGACATGCAAAAGTAGAATGACAAGAAACGGTCATCTACCGTCACTCTTGTACCAACCTTAATACCTGAGTTCATAAAAACTCTGATTGGTGCCCCCAGGGTGAACGCAAGGATGCGGTAATCGCAATCCACTGAGACCAGAATTATGATAGAGTGGTCCTTTTACAGTTGAAATATATACTGCCAGAGTGGGCCCGCTTCTGCAATATGTACTTCCGTCGGTGCTAAGTCGGCTACTGGTGTAATAACTACATTCCCTACCATGAGTTGTATGTGTTTTCCATCCATGAACCCATCTGCGCGCGCGTAGCCAAATCGCTGCTGCGTTTTGGCGGCTGTGTCTTCGAGATGCTCCCTTATAAAGAATGGAAATGCTTCAGCGAAGAATGCTGAATTAAAGTGAACGAGAATGGGCTTAGTTGGTGCTGCAAGTCAGAAGTCGCCGGCCCGATGGTCAGACTTCTTCACGAAAGCTCTGAACGAAAGGAATGAACGGCTTCGTGTCCCTCGAGCAAGGAGGATCCACTGGACCACCTAGCACGCGACAGGGACGAATGGAGACGTTGCTGGCGCCCGCTCGAGCAAATCGACGATCAACGGGACGACAGGTGATACAGATGAATGTGAAAAGTGTACGATATCGGTAGATGTTATGATAACAAAAATAACATTAGCCTCACAAAACTGCGTTCGCTCTGTCTTCATGATCCCTAAAATTGAACAGGAAACAGGGTATATCTCCACGTCGAGATCTCCACACGCTGCATTCGGTCCAGCGTCGGATTTTGCCTGATCGGCTTACGCTCTCTCGTGCGCCTCCATTTCCTACTGCCCATGCTCGGCTACAGTATGTTCCGTGCCAGGGTGAATAATGGTCGAGGATTCCTCGAACCGATCCCTCACACACTCTGCTGTGAGGAGAGGGGCGACGGACTATACAATCGTCGGCTAATGAGGTCACGCCGCTCACGCGGCGAGAATCGTCGCGTGCGGCAGTTGCTGCGGCGATTTCTGTGTGGACCTTTTCTTATCCATCCATGCCCATAAGTTGGCTAGGTGACTGATAACACCAGAGTGCTGGACATCAGTAAGCCAGCAAGCGTCACTGTAAGATCCCTGCAGTGATTTAAGCCTCGCAGTACAAACTTTGTACCGTGTAAAGGTTGTCCTTTTGGATTTAATTTGACTTCTTTATTAATCAGTTTCCTGAATTTCTATCAGAGAGTGATAATCTGGTTCAATCGGAAAGAATATTGCGTATCAAGACACAGAGTAGCGGCGAGGAAGGCTCTAACATAAGCATGATATGATAAGTATGTAATAACGGCGAGCGAAAACGAAACTGCATTTTAAAGGTTAGGTGGTTCTTATTCCATGTTTCATGAAGGGAAACATGATCTAATCTTACATTCCCCAATGCTTGGATGCTGAGTTCTTGCAAATTCGCCCGCTTGAATATGGCTTGGGTCGGCGGCCTGTTGCGGCAGACCTCCTGACTTATCTGCCTAAACACTTGAATAGTCACGCAGCTGTGCGAGAGGAGAGCCGATAATGAATGTATGCGCGGAGAGCACAGACTGAATGCTTCTTTTGACGCGTATTTGCGTTGGTTTCTCTGACGCGCGCTTTCGTTGGCTTGCGTTTGCATGGCATCTTTTGACGCGCGTTTAGGTTGGTCTCTGACACATGCTTCCATTGAATTATTTTGGCGCGCGTATCCGTTGGTTCTTTTTGACGCGCGTTTAATTTGTTTTCTTTTGGCGCGTGTTTATGTTGGTTTCTTTTAGGGATATAATTCACAAGGCCAGAAAGCGATTTTTGCCACTTTGTAACGCTAAACACTTTTCGCTGCTCGAACCTCAGGTCAATTGATTATCAGCGGTGGACTTGAGGTTCCTCAGCGAAAAATTTTGTGCGCTGGCGAAAAGCGAAAAAGTTGCCTTCTGCCTTAGTGAACCCCACCCACAGAAACAGATAATACATATTCTTTAACGAGGGAAAGTAAGATTGGGTAAACTGGCACACTTTGCTGTAATTGCCATTAGAGCGAAGATTAGTAAAAAGGGACGCGATCGTCGGGCCGGGTATGCGGACGGGCCCACGCATCGTCACGTCAGGGGTTATGGTAGCCCTCTGTAGGATGCTGAGGTGAGATTCTGGTCGCGCCATTGACGTATCCTCAAGCAACATTCACCCTGCTCTCCGCAATATGTTCGCTCTCGGCGCTACTCCCGACAGCATAGAGCATGGTCGAGGAGCCGTTATTTCACCCTGGTACGGTATAGATCACTATCAATACTCCAAGCAGGGTGAATATCGCTTGAGGATTCCTCAACGGCACGTCGAGGATTCTCTGCCCGATCAGACACGATCTCTCGCGCGGACATTCACACTCGCCATGCGCGTGCCGTCTGTGCTCTCCGCGCGGATGTTCACTCTCGGCACTACTCTCGCATGGTAGAGAGCTATGGTCGAGGAAATCCTCGACCGTTATTCACCCTGACTCCAAGTAACGCCACGCCTGAGGCTGTCCGCTTCACTCCACCGCCACGATGGGAAAGAAATCTCTTGGAATTCATTTGATCTCTCAAACAGCACATTTTCCTTTTTAACATACCCATGCATTAAACATAGCCTTTTCTCAAGGCAGACTCGATCGGAAATCAAGCAATTTCTGAGGGGGACCGGTGATTTCATTGGGATATATCCCACGTCCTTGCCTAGGGAGTTCAGCATGCAGCTCCTATCTACAATACCCGAAAGACGATGACCCAATAAGGAATTGTCACCTTCGAGGAAAAACAATAGTTGCTTCAATGCGAACCTCTTTTCACGCTGTCGTCTTCTATGTCTAGCGGAACCTGACTCACCTTCGATATCAACATTGGCCTTAATCAAACACATAAACCTGCCCGAAAGAATTCAAGCAAAAAATTTCCTGAACACGGGGCCAAAAACCCAGTTCGAGCATGGCTCATTTGCGTAAAATATATTGCTGATATTACAGAATGTCCCATAAATAGTGCACCAAATTTTAACACATTGACGACAACGCGAGTTTTGGCTTTTTTGGCCACGTGGGACCGCGGCGATTTTGCGGGCGCGCCGCCTCAGGTCGTTCAAGCAGATTTTGAGTGATAAATACATAAATAATGATCAATACAAAACCAGATCAGTAAATTGTAATGAGCACAACCTACCAGGGGTACAGTAGTGGAATTTCGATCGAAAGACATGGAATAACAATGAAAAAGCGAAATTTGTCAGAACTAGCTGCAATGGACCTCAAAAGCAATTTTACGTTGATTATTCCAATCAAAACACACATATTGTCATCCCTAAGGTTCCTTATCTACTTCTACTACTATTTAAATCTTCACATTAATAAAAAGAAGTAAACGAAAAATTTATTGAAATGAATGGTGGATGGTATTCCCTTCCAGCTAATTAAAATAATTTCTTCAAAGATTTCTTCTCCCTTGGAGTACCTCTTTAATTTGACCTTTTGTCGTGGTGAGATCCTGACAGATGGAAACATGCGTTAGTTATCCCTTTACTGAAAAAGTCACCTTGTCGTGATCCTCACAATTACAGACCTTTAAGTATAACTTCTCTTTTTTGTCGTGTGTTTGAAAAAATATTGAAGAAGAGAATCGAGTTCCACCTGGAACTCAACCGTGTTTTACCTAGCTGTCAACATGGATTTAGGAAAGGTAAGTCTACTGAAACGTTGATGCTGGAATCACCTAAATGAATGGACTGCAGCGCTTGATAGCAAGGAAGTGTTGATGTGGTCTGTCTTGATTTCCAGAAGGCGTTTGACAGAGTCTCTCATGAACTCCTAGTTTTGAAGCTCACTCACGTGGCTATCCATCCTCGGATAGTTTCTTGGATCAGAGCCTTTCTTGATAATCTACCTTCCAAGTGTTACTTAATGGCAAACTTTCTATGATCCGTGATGCTCCCTCTGGTGTTCCCCAGGGAGGTGTTTTATCTCCTCTTCTTTTTGCTGTTTATGTGTATGATTTGCCTGCTGTTATTGCTAAAGAGGGGATCACCTGTAAGATGTTCGCCGATGACATCAAATTATTTGGAAAAATTCAAAATGGTGAAAGTTTTTCCAAATGCAAACTGCCTTACATGCTGTCTTTCGCTGGTCTCAGGAATGGTGTCTATCTCTTTTTCCTGATAAATCGAAGGTTCTCCATCTTAGGGAAAACTATTTCCGCTTCGATTATCTCATGTCAGGAACCTCCTCGAAAAGGTTGATTCAGTGAAGGATCTAGGTTTCATTATTGATAATAAACTCTCGTTTGATGAGCATTGTAGGAACATTGCCAGTACGCCGAACACCCCCTTTGCCTTTTGTTCAAATCTCTGTGCTCTAAGGATTCACAGCTTTTTATTCTAGCATATAAAACCTATGTTAGACCCATGCTTGAATATGGTACATGCGTTTTCTCTCCTAGTAAGAAGGCCTTGGTGGGACCGATTGAGAGTTCAAAATAGCTTCACTAGGAGGTGTTTCTCCGTTCATTAGGTTTTACTTACCGGCAGCATTCGCGTAGTTATAAGGAACTCAGTGCTTAATTTAGACTCCCTTAAGCTTAAGACGAAGAAGAATGATCTTTTAATTGGTTTTCAAGATTCTCCATGGGCTTAGTTGATCTTAAATCTGGAGATTTCTTTAAATTATATCCGTCCTCAACAAGGTCAATCACTCAAAATTTTTCTTCGTCGACCATGTTCTTCCATGAGTAGAAACTTCTTCACCTTTAGGGCTGGGTCTGATTTCTCAAATAAGCAAAAAGAATACTGTGCCGGGTTCTCTTACAGGTTTCAAAAAGCTGTTAGATCGTTATCTTTGTCTCGCTAATTAATACTTTGTTACTCCTAAGTTGATATTCATGTTATATTTTTCGCTATGCCTTTAGCTGTTGTTTCTTTTGGTTCCTTGAGATTTATTTTTCTGTTGTTTCACTCTATTACATGTGTGTTAGCATGTAATAAATTTGAATTTGAATTTGAATGAAGATTTCGTATGGTTCAGAAATCCTCCTCTAAATTAAAGTATACGTGACCATTCTAAGGGCCACTATGTTTGTAGCTACGTCAAGGTCTCTTCCATGGAATGAATACAAGAAACTTCTAAAAGAATCAGGCGTGCGCGAAAAAAATGAGTGTAATGGGTGCGGGGGATATATATCCCGCACGGTCCGACATGGCCTGCAATGCGCGGGATATATATCCCCCGCGTTGTCGTCAATGTGTTAAGCTCAAATTCTGTAGGTGTTTACAACCTTTCTTCCGAGATTGGCAGACCTTTCCAATCCTCTATCCTCTTGTCAATGACCATGCCAAATTCCACGGCTTACCGTTCGGCCTGCATCTCATGGTGCGCCTAAACTTCAACAGAGTGCCTAACCTCTCACACAGCTAGGTCGGACATCCGGTGATGAGCATCGCGCTTCTTTGGATTTTCAACCGCTCCGCGGCCTACCGTGCACTAAAGAGAAGACCAATAAAAGTAGTCTTTGTTGTGGCCGCCCCACAAGTTCTGACATCTTGGATCTCAGGAAAAGCATGAAGAAGCGAAACGACTGCAATACCCGGGTTGGCTCGAGAAAGGTGACCAGAACGCTGGAGTTTCTAAACACAGCCATGTAGAGAGTGGTCGGATAACAACTGCTCACAGTCCATTATAAGTTGCATAAGCACCACTGCTCAATCCAACGGGAGGAGCACAGCAGAGACAAAAAGTTCAAAGAGCTGGTGTCGAGGGCCGAAAATGGCGATTACGCGGGCACCGTTTTCATCGACGACAAAATTCCTCACACATGGAGCGGATACAATCTCCAAATTTTAAGTGAGGTCTCAAGGCTGCCAAAAGAGTCCTTCAGAAGCAACAGCCAATCCTTATCACGGTCTAGGCAGAGGTCTCAACTACCAGTCACTGCCTGTTTACAAAGGAATACAACTTGATACTAGACCGAGCCAAGGGACATTTCGGTGCACCATCTGTTACTGAGGTATCTAGCCACTTTGAGGAGGGTGATGATCTTTTCAATAGGACCCAGCTTCTGCATAGGAGGCAAAAATTGTTCAGGAGCGCTGTTAAGGCACTCTTTCCGATTTCACATCCTCGAACGAATGGCTCTCCTATCCCTTGATTTCAGCGTGCTGGACCATCCTATGTGGGCTATGTTAGGGGCAGAGCCTGCACTAAACATTGCATCCACATGGATGAGCCGGAGCCTTTTCTCTGCAAAGTTTCGAAGAGAACACCCCAGGATGCCATGCGGGCCACAGTAGAGTTGCGTTCGAAGCAATTGGGAGCCATACTCACAACAACAGGGGAGCATATCCAATGAATGTCATTCCTTTCAATATGTAAATGTATTGCTAAAATTTTTGTAAAACCTCTTGAAGATACATCCATTTTGAAAGAAGTTACAAGTAAAAAAAGTGGTGCAATATTTATGGGACACCCTGTATTTTCCCAGCGAATACTGCCTGTCGCAATTGCAGACCCTGGCACACGTGACTCATTGGCCTCAGAAAATGATATTCCATGTTCCATTTTGATGCTCGATCAGCTCCTGGGCCATAAGAAAAAATGACTTTGTGAATGAATGAATGGACTACGGTGTGCTATGCTACCGTAACCTCGACTCACTACATATCACAGCACGTAATAATGATTTATTAGCACATACAACACTGATAAGATACAGGAGAAATCTAACTGTGGCAAATTATGCTAAATGAATATGCTACCTTCAACATGGAACATGCAAGTAGAAACGGTCTTAATGCAAAAAAAATTCAAATGATTAATATTAAGAATTAGGCTTACAAAGAATAAATAATTTGATTAATCATGAGGGAATATTATTAGGAGTAGTAATCACATAACACTAAATCATTGCACAATACCTCCACAGCGGTTGTCAGATCCAGGAAAGAGAACTTCGGTATTCATTCAGAAACAACGTTTAATTTTTGTAAATCGAAATTCAAGGCACATCGATGGGTTCATCTGTATGAAGCACACAGCTATTACCTGGTACGCTAATGCAGTCACTCTTCATATTCCCCGAACTGAACCTACTTCTAATTGTAGACTCTGTGACGCACACGGTGAAAGCCTGAGAAACTGACGTCACGGCTCCTTTTAATGCTCTTGATGCTATCTGATGCCATGTATGTTACCATGTCTGCAGTTATGACAGCCCCGCCGCGGTGAACAAAATGAGCCACATGTCTGCACTCATGGCAGCCCCGCCGTGGTAAACAAGATGAGCCACATCTTCAGACACCACACTCATACATCGCGATTAGCCGGAAAATCAGAAAGTTTTAATCGATCAGAAAATCAGAAAGTCTTAATCGATCAGCCCTACAAATATGCGATTTCCAAGACTTTTAGAATACGAAATGATGCAAGCATGTGACGCTATTTTTGCCTACTCACTTGAACCCACTTCAATATGCCCTAACTTGAGCAAGAATATAAACGATCAAAAATGGCCGTGTTTGCAAAGAGGAATGAGAGCATGAGAACCCGTTTTTATAAAGCAACGTGGAAAACCGCAGGAACAGATATTTTGAAAATGACATACGAAGGCAGTTGATCTCATACACGCCTTCGAGCTCTTTCCTTCAATCGTCGTACTTCGTTCTCAACACCGCTTTCGCCCATCATTCGATCAAATACATCGTCGGTGATGACTGCATCTTCAGATACAGCTAAAACAGTTCCTATCTCACTTCTAACCCCTTTGAACCCTTCTAACAAAAACAGCGCCCATAAAAAACGTACACTCCTCCCCGAAACGGAACAAAACCATTCGGCTGTTGGCTCGGTCACACGCCATGAGCATTCCAGATGGTGACACACCGAATGCCGAACAATACGGAAAGCTAGCACCATTGGCAATGCGAGCGCACTTCAGCATTTGGCCAGAGGTCGTAAACAACTGAAAATCCTTGTCTTTTCTTGAATAAAATTCACTAAATAAGTCCACTAACGAAGCTGGCAATTCTTACCTTCAGCGTGTAAGTTTTGGCGTCAGCTATTAGCAGATGTCCGGAATCGTCACACCGTATACCGCTCATAAAGACAAATCTGAGACATTAGCCGTTAAAAAAGCAAACTACACATGCAGCAGAAAGCAGCTTGGCTGTGGATAAGGTTGAACATGTAGCAAATGCAAAAATAGATAATCGAAAATGCCTGAAGAAGAGCAGATGGAATGGAAGAAGTGGTGATTACAGTTGACGGCTTTTGGGAACGAATCCTGTACAAGCCAAGGAAACTCTCGATTTCATCGAATTTAACGCCACAAATCACAATTCAGCGGCGCAGTTGCAGATGATTCTTGCAAACAGTACCCAAATATTGTTTGGTGTTGAATGCAAAGCTTTCGCTGATGACATAAAGATTTACGCGGATACGCGCTTGACAGGGAAGAGGGCGCATCAAGAATTTCTTTGGCAACTGACGCGATGTAAAAGTGGTCTGATGAATGGAGGCTCCCACTTTGCCCAGAGAAGAATAAGGTGCTACATTTGGCCTGAATAATGGGCGCTCTTCATACAGCTTAAATGGTTTTAAACTTACAGCGGTACCTTCAACGGTAGATTTAGGCTTTTATGTCAATGAAAAGCTTGACTTCTCCAGACATTGCGATAAAATCTCCTTTGCAGCCCAAAGAAGAATCTACAACTTGTTCAAAGCCATTTCTTCATCAAATCCTAAAGTTCTTCTCGCAGCTTACAAAACCTACGTCAGGCCAATGTTAGAATACGGGACGGCTGTGTCATACCCATCTAAGCAGTTATGCATAAAACGGCTAGAGGCAGTCCAAAATAGCTTCACGCGCAAATTGTTTCTCCGTTGTTATGGCTTTTCTTACCTATCAAAGCAGGATTCCTCGTCCCGCAAGTAAGCGCTTGGATTAAGTCAAGGTTCAGTGCTCTGACTTCTTCCAACTTTTGCCAATCAGTTACTAGAGGAAGTCGCAATAAGATAAATTTCGCTGCAGCTCGTTTTAGTCTCAGGCATCACTTTTTTGTCAATCGTGCCGGGTCAGCATACAAGCGGCTCACTAAACATAGCTCGCTTCCCTCATCCAAAAACATCCTCAAATCTTATCTCAACCGCGTACTCCGATGACGTTCCAGTCTTTTCCCGCCCTTTTGTCGATTCCTCATTTCACCGTACTTTCAATGTTTGCCTTTTGTATTTTGGTGTTGTGCGTTTTACTTTCTTTCTGGTTCTTGTTTTGTGGCCATCATACATTGCGAGTCATGTAATAAACAAACAAAAACAATATCAAATGCAGTTATAGTTCGCGATTCCAGCAATCTTGCGATCGCGCGATTGCCAGCCCCGCGTATGGCTGAGAGCGACGCAGGGTCAACCCTACGTTGTTACGAGTAACAACGGGGGGGTCGTACCTGGTTGAGTTTGTAGGAGGGGGGGTCGTACCCACTTTAGTCGCTCGAAATCACGTGTGGGAGTGAGGAGAAACCGAGATTTCCGTGGGTAGTAGGTTGTGCGAGTAGAGGGCGCGCAAGATAAAAATTTGCCGTTTCAGCCGGCGTATATACCCCCCCTAGAAAAGGAAACAGTGAGATTATAGGGAGAAATTGGGCAAATTGGTGGAAAATTTAGGGGATTGTGGGAAATTATGGGAAAATTTTTACTGTTTCAGAGGGACTATATACCCCCCCGCTCGACGGCATTTTTGGAGGAAAAAGTGGGCGGAGTTTTGAGGGTTGAGTGGTAGTGGAAGTTAAGTGTTATAGAGAGGAATATGGTGGTCGAGGTCGAGAAGGGGGTCGTACCAAATCCACCTTGGGGGAGGGGGGTCGTAAAAATTTTTCGAATAGTAACAACGATAGGGTTGACCCTGCTGGAAATAACTTCGTATACCCAGCAACGCGCCAGCCGAGCTCTCTTTTGGAAGGCATGCTAAATAATTTCTTCGAAAAAGAACACCTTGAAGAAGCCTCATTAAAATATAGAACTATCCACCCTCTGCAAATATACCTATTTTCAGTGGATCCCTTAAACCCTTTTCAAGGATTCATCCCCAAAGAACTACGCTTATCACAACGACTGAACAGATTACACCATCTGCTTCATCAACCATCTGTCGTTCCCCGCGCCTGTTTCTCAGCACAAACAAAAACGTGACCCACTTTCCTATTCAGGAGCAACAAATAAATGCAAGTAAATAAGTCCCAAAAGACACATTCGAAATAGAACAACAGAATAGGAAACTAGGACTGAAATAATTAGTAGATGAATCAAAAAAGAATGATGAAGAAACAAGAATGATGGCAAAAACAATGATTGATTGAAAGTCGTGTCGCGCACCACACGCATATGGTCCGTCGTGTATTCGCTCGATCGATATGTATCTATTCCGTAGAAAAGCACGGCGGACGCCGAAGACTTGATTCGCTAGGAACTAGACGGAACATACCGTTTAAGGGCTTCCTCTCCACGATGGGCAGGCAGCTGCTGCATACACCGACTGTAGACCTTTTCTAGGCGATTTCCTACCATCTCCATACATGTGAGGGTATTAGTTCCTGAATTAGGCGCCTGCTGATCGACAAATTTTTAATGAAAGCCCATGAAGCATTATGAAAAACGCACTTAGATCAGTGAAGAAAATCTGGCTCTTTGTACTATCGGCGAAACATGGTTGACGTTCATGAATTACCGATAAGTTATCCGATGGTGGAAAAACGAAACTTCCAATAATCTGAAACACAAATAAGTTTAACACACTGATGACATCGCGCGTTTTGTTTTTTGGCCCCGCAGGGCCTGCGCGACTTTGCGAGTGCAATCACCTCATCTTACATCCACATGTTTGTTGTAAGTACGAAATATTTGGATGCGATAAAATGTTTCCATTAGTGCTCAATGGGTTTAATTCATCCAGAACAGAGTGGAAGTTTGACCATAATGGTGTGTAATACCATGAAAAAGCTAATTTGACAGACTTTCGCTGTAGTGATTTCAAAATTATTCTGGAACCTGGACGTTTCAGTAAAAGCACATATCTTGCCATACGAATAGGTTTGGTTTACTATTCTTTCATCAACATGATTACATAAATGAAAAGAAAATGGAGGTGAACTGAACAGACATTTTCATAAGGGTTGGAAAACCTGCGCCAAACCAGGGCCTGTGTCAGACTTTGCGAATCCAGCAATTCTCTAGCGAATCGTGGGGTACGATTGTCGCACCAGCGGCTAGAAAGATGTATCAGCGACTCGACACTGTTTGAAAGAGCGGGACTCTCTCTCGTTTGCATGTCGACTTTCGCCAAATCTCTGTGCTCTCATTTTCTCCCACTCTTTCATACCCTAGTGGGCCCGGGAATGTGACGAGAGTCAAAGTTCAAAGGTAGTCCTGTCACTTTCAAGCAATATCCAGTCGCTGGTACGGCGGGGTGTGGTATATAATTGCCACAAGTTCCGACGTGGCCTAAAAATGGCGGCGTACATAGCTGCCGCGCTGTCACATTATTTTAATTTTACATCACTAGTACCAGTACTCATAAACTCCAACGCACCCTATTATACTCAGTAGCATCGAAAATCGTAGCAGACAGCTGTGTTCCGACTTTCTTCACCGTTATCAAATCACCGTTACATGTATATGTTAAGGCTAAAACACATAGAATGAAGTACCTTAGTACGATTTTTTTAAAAATTCGAAACGACAATTTCAAAACAACTATTTCGAAAAAACTTGCCGCGATGACGGGCTGCGAGCCCACTGGCTAGGATACTTAGACGCTTCAATTTCGGTTCATAGAGATACAAGTTTGACCGATCAAGGATTCCCATTGCAGCTACAACATAAGTTTGTTGAGAAACATCAACTAGCACGAGCATAGCCAGAATAAGTTGAGTAAGATAGAAATCAATGCAAGAAAAGAAAACGAACCACCCGGCCGAAGGATGCAAATGGCACACGGCTGGTCGAACCCTCTCAACGTAAGATTGTCCAACAACCGTCCATCACTAGTTGAAAACAAGATCTATAAATTGAGGAGCATGACTCCAACCTCATCGATATTAAACAAACTTGTGTGTACATAAAATCGAACATGAGTAGCAAAAGTTCAAGGAAGACCTAGAGAGCATCAACAACGTAGAACTTACTGCATCCTGACGAGTGAACACAAAAGTATCCAAGGCCGAGTCATATGTGCAGCCTAGTGGGGCCGACACCAACCCAGTAGCTACATCTTTAACTTTGTGAAGCACAAGTTCTGCAAAAGGAAATGGTTTTACATGACAAGAGACTGAAAAAAAATCATTTTCAAGTTCCAAGTTAACGAGGATTCAGTAGTTCCCATCTTTGAAAAAAAGAAGATGAGGACAGATACTTCCTCAACACTACCTCCACTTGAGTCAATCCATCGATTGAAATCATATCTGCGCTCAACAGGCATATATCGAGGGAGATTGTGAGCCTTTGCAGCAGAACTCGCAGATAGCTTCGGAACCGCAGAAGTTCGTATGTGATTAGATCGAGGCGACGGTTCCCGGCCATGCGGCTGCCTCTTTTCTTTTCCTGAAACGAACTCTCGCATCCATTACGACTCCCTCGACGTCGTGGATTGGCTGAAAGTTCATATTGAGAAGAAGGCTCCGAATGTTAAACGTACTTTTCTCATTACTCCTATCAGAAGCGAAGCGTTTTCGTTCCTGGCCACGAGAAGACGAACGCCGGCGTAGAACCGGCGAGCTATTCTGAAAACCAGAGAATCAAGGATGCTACTGGACATTATAAGCTACTCATGTTTCGCTGAAGCCAAGAGTCAAGATTCGCTTTCAAGAGCAAGTCGCTTCTAGAGCGAGAAAGAGGGATCCCCGAGGCAGGAGGTACGACACTGTCGCGACTCAAAAGTGCGAGGCAACGGCGCTAAGGCCTTGCCTTGTGTGCTGCCGTGCTGCCATCCTTATCAACCACGGCATACGTGGTCTCTGCGCCCTCTCGCGTACGACGTACTATCTCGCGTTTTCCCTCTCCTCGCAGCGCTGTGTCTCTCCGTCATACCACGGCCGGCCTAAGGGAAATTTAGTGTTTTCTGGTGCTTTTTGCTTTTTCTCCTCACTAATGTTCCTCATTGCACTTCTTGCCTTATTTTCAGGCATGAATAACACCCCAATTTGATCCCGACTCATGCTTTTAACCTGATAGAACCGAGCTGCGACCAATCTTGCAAGCTTAGGAAGCAAATTCAGGAACTTAGGCAGGTTAACACTAGGGAAGACCAAAACTCCAGAAAAAGAACGTAAAACTGAGCAGGTTTAGCAAATGGCACCGATTTTAGCATATTTTGCTTTTTTATTAGCTTGAAAGCTCTGAAAGCCATCATAATGTGGAGCGTATCGGATCAAATAAATAAATAAATACTGATTGCAAAATGTACACAGATATAATAAATATATCTGTGGATTAGATCTGAATTACAAACCCTCTTGCGGACATTTTCCGTTGATCTTCTAGAGGACAAATCCGGCTTGGAGGCATTTCTGCGATCCACCTGAAATTTTCCAACATATAGATGTCCACAAGCAGCCACCATTTGAGTGACAATTGTGGGCTTTTCTAGGGTTTTATCAAGAATGCGTACCAAACTGAATAACTGAAAGCTCCTCAAATAGTAACTCATTTGTAAGAGGATTTTGAAACAGGCAACGCAAAATTAAACTAACTTTTTCCTTCTCAGATGTTTTAGGTACAGATGTAGTCCTTTTGTGGTGTTTGCAACGATACTTGTTCGAGCTCTCAGTCTGTAAGTGTGAATAAGCTTGAACGAACAGACGCCTTTCTCCCAAAAAATTTCAAAGACACGGAAAAAACTGCGGCCGAAAAAGGATTATATTACAACATTGAAACGGTAAAAATTCCCGAAAAATTAAATCCCTGATTCCTCAAGAGACTTTGGCAAACCCCTCCACTACCCCAGTACGATCACCCCTTTTGCGAAGCATGCTTCTTGGGTGCCAGAGCGCATTTATTACTACATGCCTAGACAGGCTGTCCCTAAGGTCCCTAGCTGGAGCTACACCAACACCAACGGCAGTCAGCTACCAAGTTTTTCCATACGGCTACATCAGCCTTAGGGAGGTTTTGCCCTATTTATGAAAATGTCTATGAAAAAAAAGTAAAGGAAGCAAGAGCTTAATCAGAGGAGAACACCAAAGGATTTGAAAAATTGTTCCACAAAAATAAAGGAGAAGCAAAGCAAATCTAAGACCTTTCTTTTAGTAGTTTCTTTTTGTATCCTCTTCTCAGTTTGTTCGGGTTGTTCACTACCTATAAATGATTTCCTTAGTCTATTACACAACAACTAATACTTTCAGGACGAATTTCATCACCAAATCTTAATAGATACAAAACGAATTTCAATCGAAATGAGTGACATCAAGATAATAGCATTATTTAAGTACGCGAACTAGGAGGCTCTTCATCTTCGCACTCTAGAAACTCATCGCCATCGTAAATCCTCAAGTCGTGGTCCTCGGCCCATCTTGCTGCCATAGCCAGTTCGTCTTCCACGCCAGACACCTAACAGCAAACTATTTTCGAAACTCATCTTCGAATGCGTAACCGTATAATTGTAAATCTAACCATTATGAGAAAAACGTATTGAACGGTTTCATTCAAAAAGTTTTCGATGATCAAAAATTTTGTATCGATCGCTGTTGCAGATAAGCAAAGTACACTGACTACATTGGCGACAACCACCTCGAACATCGCGCATCACGCACGCCCTTTCATTGGGGACCCGTCGAAGGGAACAAAAACGTTCCCTCACGAAAACCGAGGAAAAGGACAAAGAGTGGAAGTGCAAAGTGATGAAATGGCACCAGCTGTCATCACGCAGACAGCACCGTTAGGCATTCGAAGAAAGCGTTTCATCACTTCATTAGTCTCCTCACTTGTTGAACAATTGCCGATTTAGAGTTGGGAATCGGGTATCGCAAAAAAATAATAAGTTAACAGCTTCGTAAGACACCTGTTTATTGAGATCCGAGGTAGACGAAACCTCGTCACGCGAGATCGGTTGTGGAGTCCGGCTCCGAGATCTGGATTCATCCACAATACGCATTCGATCAACATCTCTAACAAAACTGCTCGCAACGCTTCTCGTACTATACGCCTGAAAATGCACTGAATACGTGAGAAGCTGCAACGACCTCGAGGAATAGTACCTTCCCGCAAAAGAGCGC
>MU869917.1:13959-36853 GCA_036418205.1 Ostertagia ostertagi | reverse complement strand
TTCATTGTTTTTATTATTTCACCAGATTAGTCCCCCGTCAACCGCCGGGACCTTCCTTTCCTGCGCAAGCTTTCTATCCTCCGCTATGGTCCCTTCCTCCTGTGACACCAACACCTCCTGGAAGTGACGCGTATGCAACACAATGGTGTTTCATACAGTAGAAGGGACACAATCATGATATGACGGTAGATTTTTCGCTTCCCTTCCTCATCCTCCCTTCCTCTCTCCACTGCCCTCCAGCTGCCACTGCAGCACCATGTGGAATGAACGGAAGTGTGCTAAGCAGGTGTTTATATAGCCCTAAGAGTGTTATCACAACTATCCTGCTACAAAACATTGATATCTCAAATCCTGTAAGCTACCCGATTTGTTAGCGGTTTGTTTATCCCATGAGCTTCCTTCTCACTCACTTCATTTTGCGGACGGACACACATACATACACACACACATACAGATACACAAACCGACACACAAAGTTAGCGCTTTATAAATAATAGAAGGAGTTAAGTCAACAATCACGCGCCTGCAAGAAAGTTGGGTCCTTCAATTTTGGACAGGTCCCTTTTCTTTCTGTCTCGTTTCTTTCACCTGAGCGTTTTGTCCGGCTTAGTTAGCAGTGGTTGAGTTATGTACTTTGTCAGTCGTCGCCACTTTAGTCTGTCCAGGGCGTCCTCTGCTGTGGCCATGACTTCACTTAGATCCTTCTTGATCACATCTCTCCACCTCTTCTTTGGGGCTCCTCGCGGTCGCTTGCCTTGCACTTCGAAGTCCATCGCTTTCTCTTATCGGATGATCCTGTGGCCTCCTAGCACATGCCCATACCATCGTAGACGCTGTTCTCGCATCTTCAGCTGGACAGGAGCAGGTCCGACTGCGAGCATTATATTCTCGTTCTGACCTGCTGCCAGCCTGCGTCCAGCGCGATCGCCATTCCCATCTCGTGCCATCTCAGTCTCATCGGAGGAAAAGCTCGGTTTTTCGTGATTCGTTGTAGGGGCCGTCAGCCACTGTCGGCTATCTACACCTTCCCTTTGAGCGTTCTGGAGCACCTTCGGATCACAGAGGATTCCAGTGGACTCCCTCCATTTCATCCATGCAGCGTTGACCCGAGCCTTCACCTGCCTGATCCACACCACCGTCGGCTGCCAGATCGCTCCCAAGGTAGCGGAAGTCCTCCACTCTTTCGATGGTCTCACCATGGCCGTCCACGATCGCTCTGCACCCTCCTCGGAGCTCAGGAACTTGGTCTAATTTGGTCAGGTTCCGTTCAACGTAATTAAGCGCTCAGCGTATTGACTAGCCTTTTTGGAATGCGCACACCTACAGCTTCTCCTCAGAAAAACGAAGCACTTAAGATCTCGTTCACAACTACACCATGAGTTACTTCGCTTTCAATTTGTCGTGCTTTCATTCTCTCACACAAAGCCGATGCCAGTAATTCGACACCAGGTAGATGGAAAGTTTGTCTTCTCTGGAGAGGTATGAGCAGGGTGCGATCTCAAGAATTGGAATTGTGAAAGTGGTAAGCAGCGTCTCTAATAACTGTGCAGCCATCACACTCGCGCTCTCATCATCTGATGGCATCGAGGCCATCCCAAAACACTCAGATACCGATTTTTCCGATGCTTTACCACGCGCATAATTGAAGGCACAACCCAGGCAGAAGTCGTGTGAACGATTCTCTTCGGTCTGTAGTATAGACCCCTAGAGGACAATCACAAATGTGGCGTTCCCGTGCACGGAAATCAACCGACAAGAGCGCTGGGCCTTGCAAAGTAAGCTGCTGCAGCTGCATTTTTTCTTTTATCAGGCTGTTGTCTGGCCCTCTCATCTCGTTGCGCTCTCTCCTCTCCGCGCTAGTCTCTCATTCCCTTAGCACAGCCGATTAGGAAGGTGAGTAAGCCCTCAACCTAAGCGTTTTTGACGGATCTTTTCCTTTTTTTCTTACTGCCGGCCCACTTCGCACCAATACATTCGCATTCGTGTGCAAGGGCCACACCAATTCGGTCATGGGATATGCCTTTAAGTCTGCGATTCTCCCCACCATGTGTAAGCTGAGAAGATGTGATAAGTGCATCACTGAAGGCTGAGGAAGTTCAAGTTCAGGATAGCGTACTGGATAAGCACGATACATGGGAAGCAAAAGCGCTGGTTGGCTCGCCTATGATCCAAATATTCACAGATCAACACCTTCGCATAGCGAGTTACTGTCGCGAAAGCGGTAAGTGAACCACAACAATCATAATGTGCACCTGGATTGACGTCCCGAAAACATCGTGAAAACGACAACACCATAACAAGCATGGTTTCCATCGTAACTATGAGTAATCCTACTGGAAATATTCGCGAAAAAACGTCTGCTTGGTCATTTTCATGGTTGTATGGTATGGGAAGTTATGTTCGAAGGAACGCCAGGCACTGATGTGGCAGAACAAACTGGCACAGGAGAGAACAAAGAGGACGGACGAGACGCAGACACCGATGCACACTTGGAATAGTCGCACGCTCCGTACTCGAAATGCCAAAACTTACAGTATGATCATTGGAGTGCAGTAGAATACAAAAAATGCCAGGCAGATGATATTTGCGGTGCAGTGCGAGAAGCAGAGCTGCTGGAATGAGTGCGACATTTGCCGCCTTTAATGAGCAAGCAACATAGGCAAGGAGCCGGATGTGCAGGAGTGAATGCCGATAAAAGCCGACCTGAGTAAATTTAAAATCGGTTGCAAAACATAAGCGAAGCATGCGAGGTTCTCATGTATAAACCATGGCCACGGAAGTTTCTCGGATCATATGATGTGGAGAATGATGAGCGCGAGGCTCTAGGGAAAAGGCTTTGTCTCATAGTAAAGTTATGTTTACTAAATAGTTATCCCATCTTGCAGCGAGTTGAGATAGCTCAAACGGCTTCGAAGTTGAGCTAGGATAGTGAAGGGGTAATCGGGAAGTGATATAAGGGGAGCACTCCAAATTAAGCTAAAGGGGGCAGGAGTCGCGAAAATGAAACATGCCTACGTATCTTGGAGTCTGTTCTTCTCCGCTCCAAGGCTTAGTCCCTTTTTAAGAAAGGAAAAACAATAGTTTCAGGCTGGTTTTCGATGGCATTGTTCATCACAGAGTTCGGGCTGGGGCGACTTCTCACGGACCCCGTTGCTGAATCTGTGTATTAGCAAGGGAGAAACATTGGGTTGAAGACTGCTACGGACGACATCGATGCGGGAAAATCAACGCATAAATGCCCCGTTTCTCATTGATTGTTCCAGTCTCACTGGGACTCACCGGTCTACTTGAGAACCGAATGGCTGCCTTTCCTATGGAAGATTCTGCCGTTCAACTAGGATAGCGGTGGTCCTCGTAGAGTAAGCGTATCTTGGTATAGCTGTCTAAACGTCCACATAATGCTATTGAAATAGTGCGCTCTACTGTAGGGGCATCCCTATGAGTCAGTATGCATTAGAATAACGCGTGGTGGAGGTTTTTGGTGCTTGCACGGCGTGTGTTGTAGGAACAACTGCCCTGAAGCGCAACATTTTCGTCCTGTTTGGCAAGCCTTAGCCATTCCAGCTAGAGTTTCTTAGTTGTCCCTATAGGATTTAATTCGGTGCCGATAAGAGGGACCAATCATTATCGTGACTGATACTGCTCATTATGAACGTCGTAAAGCATACTGTAAGGCGGCTAATTATCTCAGCATTGTTTAGTAGGTTCTTTCTAGTTTTTTCTGCTTTGGTATTTGGTACGGTTGTCGCAGGTGCGAGTAGCTGATGGCTAGGATTCTCACTGAGAATTGCCTCAAGCGTTACTAGGGGAGTTGCTCAGTCTATCCTTTTACTTTCATCGCCTAAGAGTTTCGCTATCGAATAATCTAACTGGAAATCCCTGATTTACTTATAAGAGTATTATACTATGGAAGATTAGGAGAAGCCAAGATAAATAATTGATCTATGAGACATTTGGATAGGGAATTAATATAGTCGAGAAGATCAGCTAATCGGTCAAAGCATTTAACTTACTCCTACAACATGCCGATGGGTCCAGATGGAAATTAGCGGTTGTGAAGGTTTGCCATGGCGTCGTAGGTAATTATGGAGGGCTTTGGCGATAAGCTGATGCATACTATATGACTGGAAATGGAATTGTCATTGAGAATTCGTGGTGCTGGAAAGAGCTGTGAGTGATTCCAGTACAGATAAAGATATGCAATACGGCACAATGCTTGGAGTTCGTAATGATCGAGAGGCGGAGTACAATGTGGCGACTTCTTTCATGTCAAGGAGTGGCCTGTTGAACCTTGGTACAAGGAGAGGAGCTTACAGCTGCATACTAACAGTGCACAAGATTTCTAAAGTTATCAACTGCAGAGGAGATTACTACCTGCTGATATCTTAACGGTGTGCCAGAATTTTGCTAAGTCAACTGCAAAACTAGCAGGCCCAACTTATGGTCTAAAATTTAAGGGCTACTAGAACTTTAGTCCCGCTTATTCGTGCCAGCAAACCACCGTGGATTGACAACGAGCGATAGCACACCGCCTGTCTTTGTATTTTTCTCTCTCGGCAATTCCATGCAAAGGGACTAATCAAATTCTATACTTTAACAGGGCGGAAGTGGTGTAGTGACAAGTGGCGCGCTTACCACGCGAGCGGTCCGGGGATCAAATCCTGGGTCGTGAGTCGCCCGGGCCAACCAAGCCTTCCATCCCTCCGGGGTCGGTTAATTGGTACCAGACTTGTCTGGGAGGATAAAAACACTGACTTGTACATCGGCTGGCCCCCGCAAGTCATTGTATAGGCCACATCGCATTCAAACGCCACTACGAATGTACAAATGGAAGTAGAATGCGTGCCATCCCAAAGGGATTGATCAACGGCAAATGCTTTTATCCTTTTTATTATATTAGCAAAGTGCCCCAGGAAAGTGCCTCTCTCCCATGAAAAGTTCGACGAATGGCGTGCTTTTGATGAAGCTCGAAGGCTAAGGCGAAGAAACGAAAGAAAATCCTGCGCGGTACCTCTTCAATTCTGCAGTCTCGTTTTGCCCTGAGAGCGCCTCAGAGACTTGGACTCTGCGCAGGCAGGACGAGCTGCGGTCAGCGTTATCCAACGCGCTGTCGAGAGGACGATGCTAGGAGTAACCCTATACACGCAAGTGCAGAGGGGAATCCGGAGTGCCGAACTACGCCAACGATCGAAGATCAGGGACGCTGCCGTTTTCGCCAAGGAATCGAAGATAAGGTGGGCCGGACACGTCATGCGATTTTGCGATGACCGTTGGACCAGAGCGGTTACCGACTGGATCCCTCGGGACGTCAAACGAACACCTGGACGACCGCCGCCCGATGGTCAGACTTCTTCACGAAAGCTCTGAACGAAAAGTAATGAACGGCTTCGTGTCCCTCGAGCAAGAAGGTTCCACTGGACCACTCTAGCACGCGACAGAGACGAATGGAGACGTTGCTGGCGCCCGCTCGAGCAAGTCGGCGATCAACGGGACGACAGGTGATAAGTGAAAAGACTAGGAGGTATAAGATGGTATGGGGAATTTACTGTATGGAGTGAAACATGTAAAATAAAATGTACATCTGCAGAGTTTCAGACAGTAACAAAGCACATGTGGTGTCAACACTTGTTCATTAGCAAAACGCATTGAGTAAAGCAGCGTTAACAGAATCAAATCATATCATGATATTACCATTCCGTCAGTGAAGCTTCAATTCTTAAATGCTTTTTTTTTTTTGCTTTTTACGTTTTGTTAGTTTGCTGGATCTCATCATATCGCTGGATACGGTATAGCCCGGGCGACTAGCCTGGACGGGCAGACAACCAAAGATATTGCTGCAAAGATCTCTGAGTTATTCTAGAAGATGTGGATCAACTCCTGCTTTGAATCTTCGTCGCCTACGCACCAACATCGAGCTACGACGAGGAGGAACACGAAGCATTTTATATGGAATTGGAGAAGTTCTACAAGGAAGACCATACCTTCTTCAAGGTCATCGTCGGCGACTTCAACGCCAAGATTGGCCCGAGAAGAACGGCTGAAGAACTTCACATCGGTACTCACGGAATGGATTGGAATGAGCAGGGCGAAAGACTGTCTGAGTTTATCATGTCGACCAACACCATCCATGGTAACTCGCAGTTCCAGAAGCCCTCTCACCTTCGTTGGACTTGGGAGTCACCTGATGGACAGTTCCATAACGAGATAGACCACATCATCTTCAATCGAAGGTTTTGCCTGACCGACGTCGCTGTTGTTCCGAAGTTCTACACGGGATCAGACCATCGTCTCCTCCGCGCAAAGTTCCACTTTTCGATGCGTGTTGAGAGAGAGAAGGTCAAGTCAGGGACAGCGAGGCCCCAGAAGTAAGCACTTAACTTCTCTGTTAGTCTCATGGGAGGATTCCGTTATCGAAAAGAACATCGACGAGGAATATATCGGCTCGTTGAACATCTTCACGAGAGTGGCAGGAAGGCAGAGAGTTTGAAAGTCACCAAGGGACGTCTGTCTACGGAAACTCTCGAGCTGATACGCCAACGTGGAGCCGCACGAGCTGCAGGCAATCACCGACTCACGTCCGAGCTTGCGAAGCTATGCAGAGAGGCGATAAAGGAAGATCTCAAGGAGCGAAGAGCAGCAGTATTAGCTGAAGCAGCAGTCCATTCCAATTCCTACAGAGGATTTTCCTTCTTCCTTTGTTTATCCACCATCCTTGTCATTCCACACAACAGATGAACACCACCCATCTTTTAGATAATGGATATGCTGATTGACAGGTACCGTTTACCCTAAAGAATATCAAGGATGTAGAAAAAAAAGTAGGTGCAGCAAAAATACTCCTGATGGGCGGATGAAAGAATCAGAGGGCTCTTCAGAACAGGTCTCCCATGCAGGGAAGCTCCTCTGGAGATAAAAATGTCTGATTCTTCTAACAATAAGCCCAATGGACGGTAAGCGGCGTCACACACAAGTCAGTGCTACACCACCTCTGCCCATGTCTACTTTCAAGCACTTTGAAGCGCCTTCAAACACTTGACATTGATGAGTCTCTTTCGGGATGCGCCACACTTTCTACTTTTATTCAGAATTAAGCATTATGAGAGATGAAAGGTGAAGCGTTCGTCATTGATCAGACCCTCTTCAAATGCGCCATGCTCTTCACTTCCACTCGATAGTGGTTTCTGGAAGGCGATTGGTCCTATACAATAGCCAACGAGGGGCAGACAATGTACAGGTCAGTTTTTCCATTATCGCAATCAAACTAGTTTCACGAGCCCGGAAGGTTTAAATGCTTGGTTGACCTGGACGGTGTACGGGCCAGGATTTGAACCCTGGGACCGCATAGTAAGCAGCACCATTTTCCACTACTTCAATTCAGCCCATCTACCATTATACCATTACACCATACTAGAATCATATTTAGTTTACGATTAAAGTTGGCTCCATGCTCTTCACTTACCAAGATTGTCTGTTTCAATTGTAATACACTGGTGTGCAAAACCTAAGGACGAACCTAAATTTCTCAGTGACGTGTTTCTGCCGAGTAACACAGTTCTATGGAACCTAACTACCTACAGAGAGAACTAATCCAGTACAGTACAAAATGCAAATGACAGGATCCGTTTAAAGGTCCACAAAGCTCTCAATAAGTTAGGATACTTTATCATCCTGTCCTTAAAGGCACAACCCAGGCAGAGGTTTTTTATAACTCTTCTCTTCGGTCAGAAGTATAGAACCCTAGGGGACAATCACAAATGTGGCGTTCACGTGCACGGAATTCGACCGACAAGAACGCTTTGGGCTTGCAAAGTAAGCTGCTCGAGCTGCAGCGAACGAGCTCTCTTATCAGGCCGTTGTCTGGTGCTCTCTCATCTGATGCGCTCTCTCGCCCCATACTCTCCTCTTCGCGCTTAGTCTCTCGTTCCTTTAGCACAGCCAATTAGGAAGGTGAGTGAGCCCTCAACCTGAGCGTTTTCGACGGATTCTTTTCCTTTTTTCTTCACTGCCGGCCCACTTGGCACCGATACATTCACATTCGTGTGCAAGAGCCACACCAGTGCGATCCTGGGGCATGCCTTTAAGTTTTGCACACTGTAGTTCTGAGTTCTAGTTGCTCTAAATTTACATCGCATCCATGGCTATCACATTATCAAATTGTTGAATAGTAAGTACTACCCTACTTCAAAAAAAAGACTGCTTAGCTCCAATGAAGCGTAATGCGCTATACAAAGTTCCTCCCACTCTGCCATTGCATCAAGGCGGAAGTAGTTCTTAGGAAAGTCAAGGATTGCGTAATTGTCATGAGAAGCGTACAGAAATTGATGAATAATCACGACTTTTGCACGGCACTCCCAAGCCTCGCCCCACCCAACAAATCACCCAAAACACCCAAAAAAAAAAACAATAAAAATCCCACCGCGATTAACCCTTGGAAGAAAACTCTGTGAGAACTCCTAAAAACTTGAACGCTAGCGCACAAAGCTGGCAAGTATCACTAGTAACCAGATTCATGATGGGCTGAGAATCGCCCTCAAATTTTGCACTTCCGAAAACAAGCGTCGGGAATTACCATGTCACAACTGAATTCCTCAAAATAACAACCCTTTGCCTGGAGAACGGCTCCCCCACTTTCTTCACGATTTGGGGCGCGGCCGCGGCAAACCCGGCCGAGTATGCGCCATCAGCTTACCTGAGTATTCGACGTTACATTACGGCATCAGCTTGCCTGAGTATTCGACGTTACATTGCGATACGTAATGTAACGTCGAATACTCAGGTAAGCTGATGGCGCATACTCGGCCGGGTTTGCCGCGGCCGCGCCCCAAATCGTGAAGAAAGCTGGGGGAGCCAAGCAGGAAGGCGGATGAATTGATACTGCATCACGAAGGGCAATGGAGAAAGTCATTAACGACTTCTACTCCGAAGGACTCAAAAAAAGAGCAGAGAAGTTCCAAGAATTCTCGTTGGAATTCCACATAGAAAGAAAACGGATTTGCTACATTCTAATTGATAAATCGTAAGACAATTAGTAATCTCCACAAAGAGTCAACAAAAAGGTAGGTGAAATGAAAGGAGGCTTGGGAAAATTTAATTACAAGCGATGGAGATTCGCCGGAGCACAGAGAAAAGATGTTTATATTTGATTGAAACAGAGACTGCGTGACGAGGTGGAGGTCAGTGTAGCTACCGTAACTCGGAGCGTGAGATTAGATCATTATTTTAATTCTTGGAAAGGGATCTATTGTTATGTTCAGAAGCTTAATATATTGATTCTTCGAATTTGCTTGTAAGGAGAATACTAGGAAAAAGACGTTGATTATCAAGCGTTTTCAGCTTTCCATTCGATAGCGTGCATACACATCACTGCTGCCTTTAGCCGTATGGTGGTATCAGTTGGAATATTTACTCATTTAGACTATCTTGTCAAATTTTTGGTAACGAAGATTGGAAGCTTGAAGCAACACCTTCAGATCAAATTGGTGGGGTCACAGCGGTCAATATGAAAAATGCCGAGTTGATTGAAAATGGAAAAAAAGAACCAAAGTGAACCGCCGACGAAACCATTAACAAGTATTGCATTTCCCCTCCTTAAATTAAGAAGGGGCGGGGCCGGACGAGTTGTACGAACTTGCCTGCTCCACGGCTCAACTAACCCGCGCGTATTTGAATTAGCCGCTACGCCGTAATCCACGTTGCGTGTCATGGGATGTGCGCGACGTAACTCGTCCAAATGCTAAGATTAGTCGCCAAATGCTGACTTTGTAAGACCCTAGCGCCATTGTCGCGCACTTTCGAGCCGTGACGGCACATCTGTGATACTCGTGGGCTACTCTATCTCACCCACTGAATAAATTCTTCGACACGATTTCTGCTGGGTTATTGCTTCAAGAAAATTGTTTCAAGGCGACTAACGTCTCTAACCCGACCATTGGCTACTGAGGACTAGCGATCGCACCCCCAAGACGACGTCATTCTATTGCTAGTCGGAGTGTCAGATTAATTAAGTAACTGTTATATCTAAAACAGCCAAACTGTTCTACAATTGATGAAAATGGTGTAGTAGCAAGTGGTGACGGCATGCGCGCGTGGTCCGGTAGAGCTCTAATCGAACCTCTCTCAAACCAACCAAGCCTTCCCATCCAGGGGTAGATTAGCTGACACCAAACTCTTACATGGGGACGAGAATGGCGATTTGTACATTGTTTGGCCCTGCTTGTCGTAATAGGACAACTCGCTATTTATGGCAATGCCACTCTTAGTGAAAGAACGCGTGGCGCATCCCAAAAGGGTCTGATCAGCACCCAGTGTTTTGCCCCTTATCTTTGTGGGTTTAGTTATTCAGACGCGAATTCCTTTCTACTTTCGGACATCCTTCGTGGATTATCAGTGAAAAAATCTGATGTCGGATTCACTTGTATTGGTCCGTGGAGGGGAACGCGGACTCTATCTTTTCAATAGAAAGGAATTGACGACCTATTGGATGAATGTCATAGACAAACTTTGGAAAAAGGAATCTGAAAACTGTAAAAAAAATTGCGTCAGGCGTCTTGGCAGCACATTAAAAATCATGTTTATTACTAAGACACCGTACAAGTGACTAATAACGGAGTAACCTAATTTAATCGGTACTTGTGTACGAAATGATTGCCACATTCAATTCCAGTAGTCTCAGTTGTGATGATTGATCTATTATCGCAGACCCCACACTTCTATTCTTGCATTCCGAATAACTAAATCGGAGGTGACTATGCAGTGACTTATATTTATCAATACGGTTGGGGGGGGGGGGTGCCAATAGTCGACTGCTATTCGAAATCGTGGCGATTTCGAGGCAGAGTCAACCGTGCGTTGGACAAAGATTGGTCCAACGTGACGGCTGACCCTGCTTCGAGTTACGTACAGACTAATACAATCGTTTCAGCTCCAGAGGAATGGTCACCATCGTGCCAGTTTTCAAACCGAAAAGGGCGTATGAGCCTTGCACGTAAATCTGATTTCAGATGAATCGATACTATATAGAAGCAATCTTAGGGATTCTCATTACCCCTAACCGCCCTCCGATTTCGAAACATAAAACGCTATCGCGCGACTCTCAAGAGCGGTAACAGCTCCTTCCCATCAGCTCGGACCCAGTCCCTGCTACACTCCTTTCAAAAAAGAAGAAGACGTCGTGCGGACGCAAACACAAGTACACCCTCAAGTAACAGCTGTTAGTAGTGTCCATAAATGATAGCCGATTAGTAAATGAAGCCTGTAAATCATAACATATCTATATAT
The DNA here is from genome assembly GCA_036418205.1 of Ostertagia ostertagi. Classification (NCBI taxonomy): domain Eukaryota; kingdom Metazoa; phylum Nematoda; class Chromadorea; order Rhabditida; family Trichostrongylidae; genus Ostertagia; species Ostertagia ostertagi. Next base: position 25,576 of record MU869917.1, on the reverse strand, counting down.
ATATATACGCAACCAGCTAATCATCATGTCATAAACATTTACATTTGTGTAGGCCGTCGTCCCTCGGTGGTTGCCACCATACCTCTCTCTTCTCGAAGGAAAGGGCTACACAGGCCTTTTTTCACTTTCTCACACCACTTCTCGACCCGTCTGATTGCAAACAATGTTTATATGCGAAACGCGTATTTTACATATGCGAAACGAAAACAATTGTAGAGATCTTTTTTATTTCAGCGTTCGCCGCGCTCCATCTGCTCTCTCTTCTCCAGACGCTTCGCCCAGTGACAGTCCCAAATCAATACGCTGTCATCTAACCTAAATCCCACATCCATCTCTGAGACTTTGCCTTAGTGGTCATGATAAATGGAGCCATTACGGATTCAGACTTTTGCGTCGAATGCCGAAAAATCACACAAAGTTGAAAACGCAGATTGTAAGGAAATGCTAAAAGCACAGCGGCGCAGCGAAAGAGTCTTCGTGAACCTCACCCTCGCTGCTAGAAAACCCTACTTGGCACACAAATGGCTCTCCGTGTACGAGAACCACACCACAACGCTGGACCTGTCAAAGTAATCCTCTAAGCTGCAAATTTTCTCCTATAGAGCTGTTGCTCTCAATCCCTCATCTATCCTCTCCACCTCACACTCTCTCCTCCTCGCGCTTTACTATTAGTCTCTCATTCCCTTAGCACAGCCGATAAAGTAGGTGAGGTAGCCCCTAATCTGAGCGTTTTCGACGGATTCTTTTCTTTTTTCTTCGCTGCCGGCCCCCTTCGCACCAACACATCGCAGTCATGTGCAAGAGCCACACCAATGCCATGGTGTGCCTGTAGATGCACAACTCAGGACTCCTGTCAAGTGTCAGTGGTACCGAAAACCTGTGCGTTACTGCAAGAGTGATCGACAAGCAAACAATCCGTATTCCTCAAGAAATACCAGGCAAAGGCAGGCTTAGTTTCATCGGGGTTTCAAGCCCAGCAGCACCAGGTCGCCCCAACATAATAGACGCTATAAGCTACACTCGCTCCTAACGCTCTATTGTCACGGATCCATCCCCCTCTCCCGGGCGCTCATATGCTAGACTCGTTTTCCGCGCTTCCTAAACTCTTCACAGCCTGAAGAAAAAATCCATTCAAGGTGTGAGGAGCTTCTCCTTTTTCTCAACTATCCGCCCGCTCCTACGCACTTATTTCCGAGGCAAATAACAAGGTCCACTCCAGTTAAAGGGAGCATCAATAGTAATTTCTCACGAACTTGGTCAACACCGAAATCCAGCTTCACGTCATCAACTGACCCGCCTCCACCTCCCAAGCCCACACTGCTAGCACTCCCCTGCTCGACGTTACCTGTAACTTTCCTGGAAAAACACATATGATAAAAAAAGAACTAGTCCCCCCCCCGCCCCGCGCCCGCGCCCCGCCCCCCGCCCCGCCCACCCGCCCGAACAAGAATATGACCCAAATAAACAAGTATCAAGCTCAAAAAGCCGATGTAGCCATTTTGAGCAACGAGGGAACTTCCTAGATTATCCGCGAACTCAGAATTCGGCCAATGCACAGAACGTGCTCTAAGCAACTCAAACAGCACGATCATTTGTTATCTGCCGCTACTCGTTCTTCAAAACAGTAAGCACTTACCCATACCGTAACATTTATACAGTATAAGTGCTCCGAATTTTTCCATGAATTTTTCAAAACCGTACCCAGGTAATAACCTCCAATTCGGCAAAGGGCGATGGTGCTAGACGAACAAGCGAAACATCGGAATGGTCCAGGACGATCAAGAGCAGGAGGCACATCCCACCAGTGCTCCATGGCAACCTACATGTCCACTTACTTTAGAGCTTCTTATACACACGTATCTGCCTAGCTATGAACTCAAGCATAGCCGATAAGCTGATGCACGACATCAAAAGTTGCTGAGGGCGAAGGTGTAACAGGGTGCGGGTGATTCGAAATTCAAGGAGGGGAGTAGATTGGACGGGGCGTTTACTATCTTTTGTGGATTTATCGAAGTTCTGTCTGAAATCACTTGTCTCTTGACTTTCTCCTGCGAGAACGGACCCACCGCACTTTAACCGCAATCGATATTTACTCCATGGCCAGTCGAGTCTCCAAGACACGCTGGGCTAAATCATAGCTATAGCGTTGTTTTACATGGCCTTCACATTCGCACGGCACACTCACCGCATATGTAAAGTCCCGAAACCCCTTGTGATATCCATTTCATCTCTAGCTCATGTTCCACTTGAAAATCTTGAAGAAGATCTATCCATCCCCCATCCGTGAGGCCCATCCGTAATCTATCCATGTATCTCTAATTTCGCCCATTTTGCGCCAATTCCGCCCCTTTTTGCGACATTTTGTCAAAGTGGCAATCCATTTTACCCCCCCCCCCTCCCCACGCCCACCCTACCCATGCGAGCAGCGCGCGTCAAGGCCACATCGCCCGACCGATACCAGAAACATGTTCTGGTCTGTCCTGCTTCCATTCGAAAGACATCGCCGTGACATACATTAGAAACAGCGATGCGAGGAACGCCCTTTTTTCTTTCAACCTAGTGCCATGTCTATGTGGCATGGGGGGACATTCAAAACACGCGTTTCGAATACGCTCAGGTGACTCCCATACAAGCCGAAGAGTGAGAAACCCAGGGGAACAAAGAGTGTCAGCTCTCCCTCAGAATTCTCTCCCCTCAAAGGCTTAGTCCCAAGTTCTGTAAGTGGCTCACTTACTTCAGTGTCCCCCTAACGACATGAGCGCCCAACCTTATTCCTCAATCATTATTAGATTCCAGAATTGCTATGAACTGCAGTACCTGCACACTTAGGATTGTACTTCTTGAGCAAAACACGTAATAACTTCGTATAGCATTGCCTGGTCCAGCGGCTCGAAAAACCTTTCCAATCCATGAACGCTGTTTTGTTTTTTTGCAAGGGATCAGCGACGTCTCTCCGGAAACCAGATAACGCCTCGAGTGTCAGAACAGATCACACCATCACAGTATCGACGGCGCTCCCAGGTGAAATCTCGGATTGCTAAAGAAAAACTGCAACCCGCTCATCTACAAACTATGGATATTAGACGATTATATTTTGAGCCCTCGGGCACTTTTTGTTGCTGGTCGCGACTTTGACGGCACATCTGTTCTCAGAATCAGAGAGTTTTCGCGGTTATAATCACTAGGGAACAGTGATCACACGGAACGCGCCAATCAGTGTTATAAAATCCTCCCGTGCCCACCACGAGTGTACGTTGGCGGAGCAACACGACAGTAAGTGCGCTATCGTAGAGAAGTATGGGTCATAGCACCTCTAGACTGATATAGAGAAGCGAAATAATAACTGCCACTTCACGCTGGGGTGTCATATTGACCCCTCCTCCCCCACGACTAATGCTTAAGAACCTGACCTGAACAATGTTTCCCATGTTTGGAAATCGGTGCCCGCCGTAACCCTACTCTCTCCTCCCCCCTCCCGTCCCCCCGTCTGCGATACGCTCCTCTCCGCACTATCACGAATACCAAATTTCCCCGCTTGATGCAGTGTTTTGGCGCAAAAAGGCCCAATGTTGCGCATTCATACTCTGGGATTGTATACGGCCAAAAAGTACGACCAAACTAACGCTTTTCCATAAGAGGATTTCGTGCGACTAAGAACAAATCCAAAGAAAGGCTTCCAGCGTGACATCCCTTTTTCTGATAACATGTGGCTGACCAACCAAAAAGCCCGGTCGAGGAATGCACGATCAGTAAGGTTACACCCGCTCGTGGTAACCCGGGTATTTGCTAACTTTGGAAGATTAGTTCAACTCTAATCTTGCTTGTCCATGGCAAACTACAATCTCGACGCCCGATTCACCACTGTGGGCTTCAGAAAGAGCATTCATTGAATTGACTTCGATCTGAAAGAATCCAGTGACATGGAGGCTATCCAAAAAATGGACTACAAGGCGCATCGTAAGAAATGGCCATTGTTGTAGGCAATGCATCAAAAACGAGTAACGCGATGTCTTTCGTGAACGGATCTGCTAGTCGGAGGAAGGGCCGCCAGGGCATGTGCTTTTCGTTGAAAAGGGCTTAAGCTTTAGGCGGGGAGGAGAGACTCCAGGTGCGTGGGCCATTTTCATTTTCCTCGGAGTTCCTGCCCCGTTCTAGGCTTGGTCCTAGAGGATCCACCGTATATTGGGATAGCGCCATGGAACTAGTAAACGTCATGTAACCTCTTCTCGGCACCTCAACTTCCTGAATGATCAAACCTGGTAAGTCTGCTTAATAGGGCGTTTGCACGCGGTACAGGTGAAATGGTCCGGATGCCAAAGGCGATTCATTGCCACCACAGCCTGAAAAAGCGCTATACCATGCAAAACAAGAACTCTGCTAACAGAATATGGAAACTCCAGTTACCTCATCACCAATGGATGTGTGGCATTGTCCACAAAGCCTTCGGTCAGCTGCTCTATCCATTCAGCCGGCCAGCAGAGACGAAACCGATCAGAATGACAGCAAACCCTACCGTTTCACCCATGCTCTGTTTGATACAGCTGTTGATGTGAAGCCTTTTATCAGCTGATTTGATGTAAACAACAATCTCAGGCGCTATCGCAAGATACGGATGCATACTCTCTAAGACCAAGCCTAGAAGAGTGCAGAAAAGAAGTGCTTCGAAAATTGGGAAATGAAAATTGCTCACGCATTCTGGGGTCTCTCCTCTCCCGCCATAGACTTAATTAGTCAAAAGGAAATCTTTCACGCGGTTCTGAATGCCTTGCCTGCACAAAGCCCCATATGTTACGGTAGCGCCCGACTCAATTGGAAACTGACCGCCAGTGATGAATTCTAATAGGATGCACCATGTATCAGGCTTCTGCCCAGATTTGCAGAGATATTTGAAAGCGCATTCGGCTCTGGGAAACTGCGGAACCCGGCCTGTTTCACTTACCTGCTTTTTTCAGAAAGAGGTAGCCAACCTTGCAGAGATATGGAAAACATAATTGACCGTGTCGCGGCCCAATCACTTGGATGAAGCGTTGAAAGCGGCGCATTTATACCGCGCTATTTTCAAGCGCTAAGATATCACTATTCCCAGTTACTCATTTCTAGAAATAAAAGGTTGATAATATTCTGGTTGCGGCCCAACAAGTCTCACTGAGAGTTTCTCATTTCTGTTTTAGTCAGAGTGTTAGCTACCGGGTTTGGTTCGCTAACACAGAAAGCGAATTTTCCGCTTTCTTCACTCAAATGAAGAACTTGAAATGAATGTTTATAAGTTTGGTTATTATTAACAAATACACACTTTATAATGCACCGTTGATTGGCGCCACTGCCCGGAAGCGTCACCCATCGTCCCATGGGGTACGTCCGACACAAGCGGCTGCGCACTTTTTCCTTCCGTTTCTCACAATATTCATCAGGACCCTTTCCTCGAAAGTGGTGCTCACGATCAGAAGACAGTCCACTACAATAAGATAGAGATGGTCAGTGGAGCCGGGAGGAAAGAAAAAACGTGAGAAACAGTCCACAACCCGTAAAATGGCCCCTTCATTGCCCGTTGATTTCCGCCTTGATGCGATTCTTATCGGTGCTACCCTCTTCAATGCTGTCGCTCTCTCTCTGCTAAACGACTGGAGACCTACGGTGAGTGTTAGTGGGCGTGCCGTGTCGATAGCGCCGCCGGGGTGGCCAAGTTAGATCGCCGGGGACCCTTCCGCTGCGAATTGTGTGTCGGTCCACACGGTTAAGGGGAGCCTGTCTTTCGACCGGGTGAATTCCCCTCGCGTCCTCTTTGACATTTACGGCGTAGCATTCTCACTTTGAAGATTTTGGCTTCTGACAGCATACGAATTCAGTTCAAAAGTGTGAAGTTTCAAACGTTAATGGGATTTAGAACAATACTGCAGAAAAAAGCAATGAGGCCAACTTGGAGACGGGGATCCAGCCTGCTGACAACCATAGCAATTTACCTTTTGAAACTGTATCGTTTGATCTACAAAATGAAGCGAAGTTCCACTTTACTGCAACATTCTGGCGAAACATAGAAATAGAAGCAGCACCGTGACGTAATTCAACGACAAAAGATATCCACACGTACACAAATGCAGTTCTTTGGAGACAAATTCCTATGACCAGATCATTAACTTATCCTAAGCACACCAAGTATAAATGCAAAAGAGGATATGGACATATCAATCGCAAGGCACCTGCAGCTGTCTACTACACAACGATTGTCTAAAATAGCAATCTATTCTTTGGATCATGACCCAAGCTTGTCGAGATTTGGAATACATGCAAAAGTAATCATCGGTGGTGGACCACACATCAGAACTGCTGTATCTTCTGCGCAGGAGCTGGGAGATGCTCCTAAAGGGTAAGGATGGCAGCTTATTGAAAAAATGACGGCTGAAAAAAATTACTGACGGACGCCCACAAACCTTGATCATTGCATCATTGATAAATCCTGTAGAATAATTCCAAACGGCTGGGGGACGATCAACTGTATACCACACCTTGAACATATCGCTGTGCTTGGCAGCCAACTCGTCCAGCTCTTTCCTTGAAAGGAGTAGCTGTCCACCATCATTAATTCAGAACTCAACCAAAAATACCTGCAACAAAATAATCGTCTTTCCGCCTGGTGGCGAATAATAAGACTGATCTTGCGGTTTATACTCAGGGTCTTTAAGAGATTGGCCTGAGAATGATCTGCAAAGGCAAGTAATATCACCCAGATCGAATCCTTATGAGTGTTCACATCTAAATGACCTATCCGTACGTCTGCGATTAGTTGATAAGGAGAGTAGGCCGTATGCCAAGAAGGACAAATATTGTTTGTGTGCTCGCCCACTGAGCGACATCGCCTCCAGTACTCGCGTAGCAACGTTCTATTGGCGGATTCAACACAGGCGACATCAATACGTATTTGTCTTCACCCGCCTCATCGCCTACTCGCTACTCGCCCCCAATCGCTCTGAATCTATTTGTTATACTTTTTCCATTATAGACTAATCGCCCAATCGCCTAATTGCAAGTGCGATCGCCAACTCTGAACACACCTTTAAGACAAGACAGACATTGATGACAGCAGCGCGAACGGAATACGTAACAATATTGCGCACGTTCAGGTAGCAGATTTGCATCCCACGCTCAATCTATGCGTATTGCGACTTCAAACTATTAATTTACATGACGATCGGCAAGGAATACAAGAAAATGAAGTCTCAAAATCAAATTGCTTCAATATCTCCAACTAGCCTGTAACATCGGAGTGATGCCGGTTCCGCCAGCAATCATTGATATCTTCTTGAAAACGCGTTCCTTGGGTGGTGACTTCTTGTCTGGTCTTATTGCAAACTTCCCTTTGCCCTTATAAACAATTAGCCCTGATGGTCCACGGAAGTCAATCTGGAAAGGCAATCGAATAAACGAAACTGAGAAAATTACAGAAAATTGCTCCTTGCTAACCGTGTCACCAATTTTCATCTGCTCCAAATACTGGCTCATTTTACCACCATCTGGAAACTTTGGATGTACACCACGGAAGTATACCTAAAATAAGACTCCTATACTTCTCAATTTGGTGAAAATTGAATGGGCAGGGCTACTACATTGTGCCGTCTCTGATGCTATGAATAAGAGTTTTAACAACACGCACATTTGAAGAAAATTTTGATAACGGTGAAGTTTATTGAATCCTACACATTGTACTAATTTTTCGCACATCAACGCTCCTTCCCTGCTCAATGTTCACTCTCCTCTCCCACCCCCTCGTCCACCAACCCACTGTCTTGAGTCTACGCAAAAAGAGCCTCCCCTTGGCTCAGAATCGCTTCTCCGCTACATTCAGAACTGATTCAGCCGCCCATTATCAAAAAGTTACTTTGAATGAAAACGTTATCAAAACGCATACCTTCAGTATCATCACCGCTTACAATGGAGTGACCCCTACCAAATCTATTTCATCGGAATACTCATCCCAAGAGAATTTCCTGGTTGAGGGTGAAACATCGAAGGCTAAAAGTCTTTAAAGGGAAACTTAACTTGATCATCAGTTCGACGTAACCCAAATCGTCGTCACTGGAGACTGGAGTGTATGGACGTACGACAAGCTTCCCGTCGATCTAAAACACCTAGTGAATAACAGCACTATACTTGAAGATTCTGAAACAACTGCGCTCAAAGAAGACATTGGAAATTTCATCATCGAGAAAGCATTGTTTCGAGTTCTGCATGAGTCTTTCGATGAGAAAAAAAAGGTTGAAGAAAGATCTGTATCGCTTGCTCGTAAGCGGACTTCAATACAAATTGGACGTTGATGGACCTCGCTCAAGATTATAGGGTTGACGGGTGAGAAATTCGACATCTAAACAGTTGTATCACCGATTTCACTCTTCAACCGATGGAAACGGAAGAGAATGAGAGGGGATGAAAACGGAAAGGGGGAGGAAGGCAGAGACCGACGTGCGAAAAAGCGAAAAACCATGTCTCGGCCGTTTTTCCCCTAAGTTTGGCTTTTTCAGATTTTTATTTCACTTATCTGGGTGTTGTTGAAACTGTAGCGGAGAAGAGTTAGCGGATTTCGGCTAGGATTCCCAAAATATCGGTGAAAGCAATCCCACAAAAAAAAACTGATATTCCTAGCCTACCACTATAGCACACCCTTGTTCCGCTGTCTAGCCTCATTTGCCATTTTGACAAGGGCACATATTGAGATGCATTCAACGAGAAACTATAGGGTAATATAAGGCAACTAAGAAGCGATAAGTCCATAAAGAAATAAACCCACTTTAGCGCTCAGATAAACGTGCTGGCCTACTGGAAGACCAAGCACATGCTTTTCTGAAGGAAGCCGGAAACGGAATTTGCGCGTATCATGGCTGACTTCGATCTTTTCCACTAATGGCAGAGGGTACTTGGTCTCTTCATCCACTAACGTCACGGGATTCTGAAAAGACACTCGCAGATTTGTTGTACTCAGTAACGACCACAAGGACTGAGCAGTTGTCCTAAGAAAAGCAAAATCAAATAAAAAGGAAGAAAATTATTGCCTTGGCTGAAAAGATGAACTTTTTCTTTCGTAGAATGTAAACAGCCACCATTGTGGAGACCAAAAGAACGACACATGTAACGGCTATTGTCGACTTGTCCAAGCCCATCTCGCTCTCCAGCTGTAAAAGACCATTCGAGCAACTTTCAAAAATCGAAATAAAAATTTTCACAGGAACACTGCAGAGACTCCTAGAAAAACGCATGCATTATGAGGACCGTTTCATGCTTCTGTATTCTGAGACCAAAGAAAATTCAAACCTTGGCATTCCACTAATAACCAAGCAGCATTGAGAAAAAATCTGAACAGATATTATACATTCACCTTAACTGCTACATAGTATTCCCCGATTTCTATTATTATTTTAATCAAAAAAAACTAAGGGTCGACCCCAGGAGAAAAGGGCATATAGTGCGACAGCCCATAACGCCTGCAGCAATTCAAATTTTTGCATGGAAGGAAAGGGGCAGGGCGGGGGTGTCAATGGGGAAGCGAAAAGTTCATAACCCCGGCAATTTTTTGCCTCGCAAATACTGGAATTACTGCAGGCAGCGCAACCTGTCATACCACGTGCCCCTGTATTACTACAATTTGCAATTTTATGGGCCACATCGCTCTCAATGCTACTACGATTGCAAAAGGAAGTGGAGATGCTCCCTAAATGACTGATCAACACCGAAGGCATAATTTTTTTTTCGTTCATAAGTTCTTTTTTTGTTTTTTCTTCCCAATACAACTCCGAATCAACTCCTACAGTTAAATAAATATACCAGCTGGCCAGAACTGAGTATCTATGCGAGCTAGGGCCAAATCATGGCAAATTAATCATGAATAATAGAGCTTCTTCTTATCAAATCCAAAACCCTCGATCTTGGATGACTTTGATTTTACACCAAATAATTTTGACATCCTAAACCATGCCTCAAAACGTAAATCTTCACGTCATTTACTCTATAGTGAACTCTATGAACGATTCAATGCGCAGAATGAACAAATTTGTCACCCACCACTGGGTTATCAGTAGGCTGTGCTGCACTCATAGTTACACAGCGAAGAGAGAAAGGTCGACAGGAAAGGCAAAGGCGGGCAAAACTAGCTCACACCAGCACCGATAACAACCACTTCAGCGTTGTCGCAAAAAGGGGCCGGCGGAATTCGGCACTCTCCGCAAACCAAACTGCAGAAAATACCACTCAGGTATGTCAAGCAGTAAGCGACTGTAGTCTAGCAATAGTCGATGCCAAAACAATTGAAAGTAAGCAATCGCAGCATCTTTATTTCTAAACCCATTGCATTACACATCATGCAGCAGGATAGGCGGAGACAAAAAGGAGATAGAGAGGAATCGAGACGTTAACACCCTCCTACGATGGACACAGAGGAATTCTTGACTGAAGAATAAATTTCATATGGATTGCGATTCAAACATAATATTTCTGCCGAATAATGAAAATCTAGAAGTAAAACGATCACAACATGAGTTTGACCCAAATGACAAATGAGGAAAAAAATCCTCTCGAAAAATCGGCGATGAAAGCCGCTCAACGGCATCTTCAGACGAAACGAAGGACTCAACAGCGAGGAGGGTGATGTTACGCACAACCGAGCAGAATGGTGTAGGCCCGAAGATATCGACCAGAACATCCCACCTCGAACTAAAATATTAATTTATGAGAAATTTAGTAAATTGAATGACTAGCAAAAATCTTCGAAGTAGACTGACCCCTGGCCAGTAGTTGGAACATTTGTGGATAGCTCTGCTGGCGCAGTCGTTGACGTACTAGAAGCGCACAGCTCGACAGGCTGCGTCCTGACGCCGTCGGCTCCTTTTTGGCGGACGGCAGATTTCATACGGCGGCAGAGCGACACATCGGGCTGGACCAGAGGTGGAAATAAGGTCAAACCAAATGAATAAAGTGATGAAGGCGAAGGAGATTTAAAGAAAGTACGGTATGAGGATACTAAACGAGGAAATCGAGTAAATGGTTCACATACAAACATATCTTGAAGAAAATAACGTTTGCTTGAACAGAGAGAAAATGACAATTTGATCAAAAATATTTGGAAAAATTTACAAAAAAGCACTATAAAACAGGGTTTCCAATGGTCGCCAGCCGCCGCACGAGGTCAATAGTCATCAAAGTTAATCTCGTCAAACTCGTCAACCATATCATTCATTAAGTCCACCCGATAACGCAGGAGACCTATACAAGAAAGTAATCAAACTACAAAAAATTCTAAAAAAAACATAAATATCATACCTCCGATTCCTCCGAATCCTCGCACGAACTGTGCTCCTTCTTGTGACTTGTCGGTTACAATTTCAAGAGTAGCGCCAAAGTTCTTAAAAAAAACTACTTTGAAAAATATTTATCATACAATCTCTCAGGAAAAATCAATGACCTTGTAGTTGTTGGCAAACCATTCCAGTAGTGGCATTGTCTCCACTATTTCCATATCCTGCCCAGTTTCCTTATCCGTAAAGTGTGATTTATCACGTTCCTCATCCGGCCTCAGATTAAGAACTTTTTCCTCTGAAGAGCAACAGTTCATTTTTGATTAGATGCAAAAGCAAAA
>MU869917.1:0-12647 GCA_036418205.1 Ostertagia ostertagi | reverse complement strand
CGGTTATTAACACACCAGGCACACTTTACTTTGATATCTATCAGAATGACAAAATCAAAATGAGATTCATAACCAGGGGGAGGACCCTTCTACTTCGTATAAAGGAAACATGAAACGGAGCAGTTCAGGATGACATAAACAGAAGAGCTCAACAGTTCTCGGTGGAACACTTTTTCGACCGCAACTTTTTTTCTGTTGAATTAAATCAGTTCAAGTTTTGATATGTTTTAGAGACGAGCCTTCTTCACCAAGCAAGTGTGTTAGTGTTGAAAGTGAGAAAGAATTTAGAAAGAAAATTATTTCACTAGAAATTCTTTCTTCTTCTCCTCAGATTTTCCTCAAATTTAACGAGTTTTTCTTCCATATTCCTGGCGTCATCGAAAAACCATGGAAAAAGGTACAGAAACCTTCAGCACAGAAAATAGCCAGGAATATGGAAGAGAAAGTTGTCAAATTCAAGGGAATATTGAGTAGGCTGTTCTAATAAACAGTGCAATTATTGGCTGATTCAAGAAGGAATTGAAACTGCTTAGTGTTTTCTATCATGCGATCGATTGTTTTGTTAAGTTTCAAGCTTTTTACAATGAGTTGAAATTTACTCGGTATTCGGTCATACTCGGGAAATTTTCAAGATAACATAAGAAACTCTCGAAATACCAATTAAACACTTTTCGGAAGGAGTTCTGCTTACCTCCAGCTGAATTTTTCAACCTGTATCGAATAATGTCGAGGTTTTCCCAACAGATAAGAGTCTCCACTGCGCCCATCTCCAGCGCTTGTAACGTATCCTTCACTCCGAAAACGTATTTGCCAGTATCCTTGAAGTGTACTTATTGAAATCAGCTATAAATGGCTGGGCACAGTAACGAAAGCTATAGAGTAGCCCAGGATACGTTGGATCGAACAAATACCTGACTGATCTCATCAAAATAGCCTCCGATCAATTTCTTCTCCTGTATAAACTTGACATTCGCAAGGGCATCCGCAGCAAGTTCAATCGCCTGAATGAAATCAAAATGAGAGGGCGAACAATGCCTTAGCTGATATCGCCCTTACCTGATTAAATCCATTTTCACCTCCATACGAAATATCCACAGTCTTGACCATCTTTGCTTGAAGCCGCTGAAAACCTAGTGGAATTAAAAAAAAGCATACCAAGTATGGAGGTCCCTATATTCAATTTCGAGAGCCGTTGTCACGTTAACGACAATCGCCTCTGTATGAAACTACCCTGATGGTCTGCAAGTCTCTTTTTTGTAAATACACGCTTAAATATTGCTTGCAGAGTTCTGCAATTTTTTATATGTGCATATCAGCTGCCAGCAAACATTTGTCGGTTGTCGCAGTTTTTTCTCCAAAGAATCAAGAAACTAGTAACACAAGCGGAGATTTTCGTCATATGTTGGCCAAAAAATAAATATAAAAGAAAAGATACCTGATCAAACATGTCGGATTGACCGAGCTCAGTTTTAAAATCAGCACTTCCAGCCAAAATCAAACCAGCAACCATAACCTTAAAAAATTAGAATCAACATGTATGGACAAAATTTGGCAATCCATCACGGAAAGGTATTACTAGACCAAGGTTCCTACCTTATCGTTCTTAATAAACATTTCTACCGCACATTCAGCCACTTTTCGCACATAATTGTGTCGCTTTTCCATACGTAGTCGAGCAAACCGCAAAGCAGACTGTCCTCCTCTTCCTAAATTATCAACGAAACCAACATAGCCTTACTTCTAGAAAAAAAAGTGTGAAAAACACAACTTACCGTGTTTCTTCGGCAAATCTACTGTGAATTTGTGAAGCACTTCTCGAGTATTCCCTTGCAATGTCCCGAACAAAGTTCCATTTCCATCCATGATGATGAATCCAAACTTGTTATCGTCGGCGAGAAGGCCTAAAACAGAGTAAAGCCCTTCCTATGTGTCTATCTCGTTCCCTACAAGAATCACTAGCAAAATCACCGCAGAGGATATAATTGTAGGATTGATCGTCCCAAAATCAAAAGATAAAGGAAGGTGCAAACAATCAAAATAGAAGCAGCTTAAGAAACTGAAACGTTCAAACAAAATTACAAATACCTTGAAGAGCTTCTGTATGAAATTTGTTGTCACACAGATAAAGTGAGGTGTTGATGGGTTTGAAAGGTTCAAAATCTATGTTCACTTTCTTCTCCTTGCCCTCATCAGTGACAATGGTACCACAGTACACGACGAGTCCATTCGGAGGCACTGTAAGTGAACTTGTTGAATGGAGATTACTACTATTCAACACTTATATGTTGCTTAAAACAAGCACCCATCAGCTTCGCTTCCGACTGAAGCAAATCTACAACGCGTTACTGTACAGGAGCGAAATAATCAGCCCCTTTTCGACTGCTTGTTGTGCACTATCAGCAACGGCGGAAAGAGTTTCGATTGGTGATATTGTTCAAACGGGAAAAGTTCATAGATAATTGCCATACGAAAAACTTATGAGGCTTGAACATATTAAAAATAAGTTGCTGGGCAACAGAAGCGGTTATTTCCTCACGGAGAAAGAGGGGCGTGACTCACGGAAAGGATGCCGTTGAGCTGATATGATCACACGATTTAGTGAAGCAGTCGCAAGTTGTAAGATGGTTTTTGAATCGTGAGAAAAAGCACTGCCGTGGACGTCTTTGACATCAAAGGCAGTGGTAGTACTCCACCCGGGGGCCGACCGTGCTGATTCGCAAGCGGGATGAAGTTAGATGCCCTTGTTCGAGAGACTGGAACCCGTTGAGTGCAGACCACAGCATCAAAAGTGACGCAGCGCCAAAATGGTGAGGATGTTTTTGCTGGGCAACAATCAAATAATTTCTATGTGTAGAAAATGGTGAAACTCCAGTTCGGGGGGGGCCACTCCATTTTTTCTCCAATACTCAAGATAAGGATTAGAGGGCTCACGACACGTAATCGACTCATTTAAAGTAGACTTCTGATAAATATTGGTGTAATGGGTGAGAAACCCTGAAACGTTTTCACATTTCCGCCTGCCATGACCCAAGGGAACGGTCCTGGACCAGGAGAAAGGACACCTCCGCAAAGGGCTAAGGGTGCAGGAGCTCCAGGGTGGATCACCTGTGCAGAAAAGTGGATGGGATGTGGGCAGGGAGGAGGAGTTGTGGAGTGGTGAGGAATCATCACCGTCGTCTCTTATCAAATGTGCGTCTCGAAAAGGGGGGTGGAGAGGAGTGCGGGTTTCCACTGTATTATCTTTGTGCTCTGGGTATTTGGTTCGATAGGCGCGGAAAGAGATGCTGCTCTGAGATACGAATAAGGGGGGTGGGGGGGGTGGGCAAGGGGAGTGCGGCCGCCGGATGAGCGTACGAGTGTTGGACTCTGGTTGGGGCGAGGGGAGGGTTAGTGTCCAGCAGCTGTCTCGTGAAGCTACAGACTCTGCGAGTCTGACAAGCTGAGTCGAGCTGCTGACTACGGAGAGGCAGCTTTGGTACCGGGCGTAACGTTGGATGGCGCTGTCGTCGAGTTGTCGGGTTGTTGGAGACGGGCACTGCGATCGACTAATATGTTTTGTCTTTTGAAAAGGGGGGGCGATGAGACATATGCGGCGCGCGCTTGGGCTGTCTGCGAGCGTCATCGATCGTGTGTGGCGAGGGCGATGGACAACATTATATCTACCTCACCTTCGGGACGGACCGTGATGGTGCGGACCAACAAACTTCAATCACACGGCTATGATAAGCCTAGCAATGAAAGTTCGCGGATTAATGTGGGCTCGTGGCGGGCGTGGTCAACGTAGCGATTTGCCTAGTTGATCTGAGAGATCGAGCAAAGCGCAAGAACGGAATCGCCAGTTGTCAAAGCAACGTTTGACATGTTTTGAGCTGCAACTCATAGCTTCCAATACCATATGATTGGTGTAAAAAGTACAACAATTCAAAATACATTCTTCAACCAACAATCTAACGAGAAAAAGTTATCTAACGCGCGTGCTTTGGTGGCGAGTACGTGAATTCCTGTACATCACCAGCAATATTCAACACAAACTATTAATCATACTATCGCGTGATTGCTGAATCAGTGAAGATGCAGACGTCGCAAAACACGATGAGATGTTCACAAAAACTCGCTCAAAAAACTATGTTAGGGTACTGCATTTTAGAGCAGAGATTCACATACTAGCGGGTGCCAAGCAGTATGGTGCAGAAGGCAGAAGTCAACCTGCCCCCATCACGCTTATGAGAAAAGATGTTGAATATCAACCCACCTTTGCTGTACAATTTCAGACGGCCTTGTACTGAAGTAATAGCTCCGAGCACAGACAGCCTGTTCACTCGCGACTTGATATTCGATGCTGTACCATACTCATCAGCCAGCATCTTTTGAACTCGAGCGATCTGATCTCGCGGTGGAATGATCAGTGAAATCATAGAGGTGCCATTTCTAAAGAAATAGCAATAAAATACAAAAGAAATGGGTTATGATAACAGACGACAGACCGAAACATACCCTCTTGCAAGCTCTAGACTTTTTATAAGTCGCTTAATCTTCCACATTTCGACATTTCGGTCAGCCGAATCCTCGACACCGGCGACAGGTGGTGGAGCCGACATGGTCCGTTGAGCTTACCAACAGGTGAGGAGTTCGCCTAGAAAATCCATATTGACTTGAAAAATCACAACAAAAAATCTTTTTCGAGAACACGAAAATTCATCCGAAGCTATGTACAACGGTCATCGTATTGATACAAATAGCAATTCTGACTAGAAAACTCGTCAATTATGCATTTGAATACGCGCTTGGAAAGCATAGAGCTGCAGAAGTGTTCAGTCTGTGGGAACATAAAGATAATAAGTGATCAAGACAACGATGACTGAAAAATACAACTACTGTAGAGGCGGCTCACATCAAAGAACGAACGATGGATCGATGGTGATGAGAAGCCACCATCTGTGTATTCGAACGATAATAGAGTTCTCACAACTAAATCAAATCCCACTGAGACGCGAAGAAATCACTGGCACCCACAAAACCTGTCAACGCAGGACCGAATCGTGACGCAGAAAAATATCCACAAGAAAAAAAATAAAAAAAAAAAAACCAATATGAGCTACAGCGTCCTTTAGTCTGTATGAGAAGTAGGGCACGCCCGCACCAGCCGCAAGCTGTGACCACTCGAGACCTTTTCTAGGTGTCCCAATTCCAAGACTCCAGAAACAAACCCCCGACTTGGTGTTGTAGAGGTTATGCCTTCCGAGTGCCCCAAGAAAACAGTTTGGTGAATAACGAGCATTGAAGTCCCGCCTTTCCATTGCATATCGGCTTAGTAGCAACTCTTAAGTATGCCACCATAACCACAGGAGTTTTTTCACATCAACATGACTGCAGGGAAGACCTGTTGACCCGCTTTTCTATAGCGTGTTGATAAGCGTGCTCCATTTTCGTCTACAATTAGCCAAGTTTGCTGTTGAGTCAGCCCCTTTTACTTTTAACACCAGATTAGTCCCCCGTCAACCGCCGGGACCTTCCTTTCCTGCGCAAGCTTTCTATCCTCCGCTATGGTCCCTTCCTCCTGTGACACCAACACCTCGTGG
This sequence comes from Ostertagia ostertagi, assembly GCA_036418205.1. Taxonomy (NCBI): domain Eukaryota; kingdom Metazoa; phylum Nematoda; class Chromadorea; order Rhabditida; family Trichostrongylidae; genus Ostertagia; species Ostertagia ostertagi. The sequence continues at coordinate 7,068 of MU869917.1, read as the reverse complement.
AAGTGACGCGTATGCAACACAATGGTGTTTCAAACAGTAGAAGGGACACAATCATGATATGACGGTAGATTTTTCGCTTCCCTTCCTCATCCTCCCTTCCTCTCTCCACTGCCCTCCAGCTGCCACTGCAGCACCATGTGGAATGAACGGAAGTGTGCTAAGCAGGTGTTTATATAGCCCTAAGAGTGTTATCACAACTATCCTGCTACAAAACATTGATATCTCAAATCCTGTAAGCTACCCGATTTGTTAGCGGTTTGTTTATCCCATGAGCTTCCTTCTCACTCACTTCATTTTGCGGACGGACACACATACATACACACACACACACACACACACACACATACACAAACCGACACACAAAGTTAGCGCTTTATAAATAGAAGGATTCCTCCCTTCCTCTCTCCACTGCCCTCCAGCTGCCACTGCAGCACCATGTGGAATGAACGGAAGTGTGCTAAGCAGGTGTTTATATAGCCCTAAGAGTGTTATCACAACTATCCTGCTACAAAACATTGATATCTCAAATCCTGTAAGCTACCCGATTTGTTAGCGGTTTGTTTATCCCATGAGCTTCCTTCTCACTCACTTCACACAACATACACACATACACATAACAAACGACCACCACATTACATACACCACTCAAACACAAAATCACAAATACAACAAACCGAGCACACAAGTTAGGCGCTTATAAAATAGAAGGAGTAATCAAAGCTTAATAAGTTAGTTTGGTAAGTACCAAATTATAACGTGTTGAACGTTCCAAGTGGTTCAAAAAAGGAAATAGATTTTTTAAGGAACACAAACATATTCCCCACTAGAAGAGACACGGAAAACATATATAAACGACAATTTCCTCTGATCAAACCTAGCAAGCAAGCCAAGACAACTCTTTGCACCTTGTTGCCAAAGGAGCAGGCGCCGTCCAAGGGATATTCTCCATTTCTGTACTAAAATAAACAGTAAGAGGCGAAAACCGGAACAGAGGATACTGGAAATTTTTATAGCTGGCCACGTCGACGCATCGATTATGACATTTGTGGCTGGAATTTTCTAAAGAAAACCTCACCAGTAATGTTACTTCTTTACTGATTCTGCAATGTAGCCATATCCAGTCTCACCCCATAACACCACAACAGATAATACAATAATTTTAATACTGACTTATTGTATTAGGTGATCATAAATATGTCGGCTTTTCTTCAACCAAAAGTTTTTTCGTCTAACCCCATCATTACATCGGTCATATATCCCCCAAAATTCATACCATTCTCGAAAGAGAATTGTCTGCTCTACAAGATGTTGTGTTCTCTTCCATCTATGTTCCATGGTTTTCAAATTTTAGGCCTGCGAAATGGGAGGTCCAGCCGACAAAAATTGACCAAACCGACAACTAGCTCTAACTTTATCTTCCCTTGGGAGAAATCAATCAATGATGTACCCTCTACTTACTCATGACCTCTTCTGAACATTCCACCCTTAGGTTGCCGAAAAAGGTTTGCCCTGTTTCTTTTCGAATTGGCCGACCGATAAGCCATGGCAATTTTCAAATTGAAATTCTTCCTCTGAAACGCTATTGTTTTATATCAACTGGTGTATCTTTTGTGAGCACTTCTTCTGCTCTATTCGCTCATTTGTTTTGTTTTAATGTTTGTTAGGAATTAGCTCTGGTTGAAAAACCAGGTCTGGAAATGGAATGACGCGACTTGTTGGGAAACCTAATAGTGTAATGTTTTAGAAGAGGTCATGCATAAGTAGAGGGTACATCATTGATTGATTTCTCCCAAGGGAAGATAAAGTTAGAGATAGTTGTCGGTTTGGTCAATTTTTGTCGGCTGGACCTCCCATTTCGCAGGCCTAAAATTTGAAAACCATGGAAACATAGATGGAAGAAGAACACAATTCTTGTAGAGCAGACAATTCTCTTTCGAATGGTATATGACTCGCTGTAAAAGCATGGGGATTTAGATGAAATTTTTTTTGGTTGAAAAAAAGCGACACTACTTATGAGACAACCTAATTACGGCCCGAATATAAGGCGTAAGGCCCACAGCCGAAACAGTAGTTTTCTATGAAAAGCAGAACCACTCTCTCTTGCATGTCTACCCCACGAAACTTTAACCCCATTGCTGGAATGCATAGAAAGACTTACTTTCTGCGCCTCAGAAAACGAACAAAACGATGACTGCTGAGGAGTTTACAGATATAGCGCTCAGAAATGAGATTTTCCGAAATAACTGACAACTCCCTGAAGTCCTTCTTCTGAATAGTTATGAAATCTGAAAACCTGCAAATGCAGAATTGCGCCGTTGCATCTTGATTCCATTCAAGCTGCGGAAAACCCCAGCAAACTCATCTTAGCTGATGCCCTTGATAGAACACCTCTTATTTCACAAGACTAATGAAACAAAGACGATAACAAAGCGTCAAGCCGAACCACAAACAATCGAAAAGGTGTCCGATCCTCATTTCTGAAACTCCTTAAGAAGCTGCGGTCTCATCCCGACCAATGAAAAGGATCATTCGATTTCAATATGGGATGAAAGGCATCATACCGAAGAATTCCCTCCATAACCTATGTAAAAAAAAAGATAGCAGAACACATAAATAGGAGAAATAGTGGGACAACAGCCGTGGGATCAACATTTGCGAAAAAGACCCAACCAAACGTGTGCGCGGACAACTCGTCCGCCTCCGCAGAGCGGAAGTCTTCGTCACGCCTATTACAAAACGATCTAAGTTTGAGTTTGGATCAAAATAGTGGACAAAACGTTTCACACTAGTTCAGCATCATTAGTAGAGCTAGCAAGGAGCAAAAAATGTGACCAAAGCTTTGGTACTAAAGCTGCTTAGCTCGTTAACTCGCGACATTCCATATGCCGGGCAATCAACACTGCGAAATTGTCGTCGATTAAACGTTCACTCGAGTGCCGTCAGATGAAAATCGCTTTTCCCCTAATCATTTTTAATGGCATAGTTAACTCGTTATTGATCAATGTGTTCCCAATACTCTTACTCATGTTTGTGGGAAATTTTCCCTGTTTAGGGCATACGGTGCTTTCACACATTTGAATATAAACAACTGCGAGTCTTGACGTTCACTATCCCTCGATGTTCTTTTCTCAAATTTCGTCGAGTAGGCAATCCGACTGGATGTTGGACGAGTTTATGAGCTGCGGCGTTGTTCCAAGTCCCACATTACGGTACGTTGCCTGAGAATCATGACGGCTTGGATCATTGCCAATTTCGAGTGATTTCGATTGGAGCTCAAGATTTTGCTTTTCATGATGTACCGACAGGATGGTGAGAGCACGAAAATAGGATCAGCTGAGTAGATTTTGAGAATTAACAAGTGAATTTTCTCTCTGGGATTGAGGATATTGAAACCGATCGATAGCACGTTGTGCGGGACTCGGAGGGCAGCTTACACGGAAGGTTTTACTGCGCTCGACTGCCTTTTCCCTACAAAAAGCTCCTCTCTTTTATTTGCTTGTTTGTATCTCTACTCAAATGGATCATAAACGACCTTCTATCATTTAAGGTGTCCATTTTCTATTTCGGTTTTTGTGTTTTTTCGATTTCATTGCAGCTTGCATGATTTTCTCATGATGTCTCTGCCGTTATCAATCTTTATAATGGTGATGTATGGCTACCTTACTTGTCTCAAATCAAACCGCGTATCCGAGGCTATTTTTCTTCCGACGAAACCAGTTATAATTTACTTGGTAAAACGATCACATGAAAGATAGATGCACCGTTACCGACTGTTTCTTCATAGGGTCGGTCGTAAAAGGTGCGTTTTGGCGATTAAGCGATTTGGCGATTTAGCGAATATGTTGAAAGGAATGTGTGCGTATTGACTGGAGGATTCTGACATATTGCATCGACGAACGGTCTTGGGCCAGGATCAATTCGATCAATGTGCACCTAGTCCTTTGGGTATAATCACCAAATCGCGAAATCGCTCTATCGTATTATTCGACGTGATCTTTGGATCGATACGTATGGTTTTTCCGGTAGGCCGTAGTCCCATGTCTAAGACCGCGGGGCTACTGACCTATTCCGTTGAGGAATATCATGGCCATGTTCATTGAAAGAATTATAGGGCAAAGATAGAATTAATAAAAACAATTTAAAAAAAACCGCGACTGAAAAGAACACCGCTTTGAATTTATTTATTTTCTTTTTTATGAAAGAGTCTTTAACTTCACGATTTTTTACGCTAATATCTGTTATGAATACACCCTCCTTTGGGGTAATTCAAATCTTAGTAAAAGAAGTAACTTGAACGGTTCGTTTTGCTCCGCCCTCAGACGAACTTTATTATTTTTCGGCCAAGTCCGGAACTTCGTCATTTGTCTTGGAATGGAAATGACGAAACAACGAACAGGGGAAAAAAGGAAAGACATCTTGGAAGTCTAGTTGAAGGCAAAGTATAGAACAATAATAGGCGTTTCTTCTTCCTGTTCTCGATCTAACGATTCAGCAGACGCCATGATTTCCACCTGGATGCGTGTGGAAACCTCTCAAAACACGCTGCTGTTTTCCTAATATCAGCTGAAATTGCAACGCAACGCAGGAGTTAGTTATTTAGAGGAGTAGTAATCGCTGGGATACGACCATAGAAATTATTTTCTAACCTCCGCTCCAGCCGCCCAACCGTCTCTTTTAGCATATATACCCAACACTACGCGCTACCTATCGATTTTTACTCAGGTAGGGAAAAAAGTGTGGTCGGCATTGTTCAGTTTCGCTTGTGTGCGCCACGCATTAGATTTTGATCTGTAATCGTTGAGATCTTGAAATGCTCCTCCGTTCATACAATGTCCACCGACGACTGGACTTTGCTGGTCTCATGCTCCTGTATGAGCTTGGTTGTCTAGTCGGTGTCTTCAGTAAATTAATCAATGCATATAGTAATAACGACTAGAAACGTATGTGGCAGCTGGGTTACTCGGAAGCCGACTTGACACTTGTGCTACCAGGTTTCAGACTGTGGAAGTGCTCGGCGCACAGTGTTTGCACTATTTACACTTTACAACCATGCCCAATTCCTCAAAAAAATTTGTCTTAGTTTTACCAGAATTGCCCATGGTTTGAAGCTGGGTCAGAAGTCACCCTTGGAGGTAATACCCGTGGAAACACATTATCGCATGGGTTTAGCGCGAAACGCCTTTTGCACCGCGCTGCGGGCGCCGGCATTGTCACTTCAGTTTCACCACATCACCTGTGGCACTGGCTAGAAACTCATTCATATCGAACTAATGTGATATCATCTTCCACTGGTCAACCACCCCTACGACAAATTTTCGGCGAATTTGGTGGTGCAATTTGGCGCCTCTTGGCGCCGGCTCTTATGGTGCGGACGCCCCGCGTTTACGCACTCAACGAATAGGAAATCCGTGTTCTACGGGTTGAATGGCCTCCTGGGGCAATTTTCTAGCCAAACCTACAGCCAACTTTTGAATTGATGAAACCAGATCAAAAGCCGGCTGTTGAGGAGTGGCTCAGTGATGTGGACAGTGCCCATTCTTCTTAGTTTCAACGGAGGTAGTAATAGAGCTCGATCTTCATGAGCACAGCGAGAGGCTGAACAGTTTCGCTAATCAATTCTGATGAAGAACGCGCTTTGATGAATCGCCGTTTTGTTTTTGTGATGATTCGCGAAACCGTGCGGCATTTGCACGTAGATGAAGGCACTCAGTACGTGCATACTTCTATAGTTTTTTCCTCAGCAGTGTTAAACGTGAAGGGCTTTGGTGGTTCCACTACGCCGCCCATCTCCCGGCCTTGTTCGGATCACTTACAGCGTCCAACATCCTTTAAAGGCCGATGTCAGACTTTGCGAATCGCGCGATTCGCTAGCGTCCGCGGTCGCGTTGCGGTACCAGCCAATTGAGTGATTCACTGGCCGCGACGCGACCGCAGACGCTAGCGAATCGCGCGATTCGCAAAGTCTGACATCGGCCAAGATGTTTCTTATAGCTTACTCATTCCTCTCTCGACTTATGTGACGTTGATTTCTTGCCTACCTTTTCGGTGAATGTCACTACAACGATGTGAGTTATGGGCAGCTCTGGGCGCTTGAGAATTGCAAAAATTAAAATTAGGACGTATTGACCCATCGTCTACGACCAAGGGGACGTGAACTCGCGCATCTCTTATCGAAATTTCGTATTTCTCAGCGCTTCTGAGTGCCTACATTTTGTTTGCTGCGGCGTTGAAATCAAAAATCATTTGTGATATAATTTTTCGGGGCCGTCGCCGCGCCTGCCATTCCGCAATTACGACACGTCTCGCCTCGAGGAATTTAGTGTTCCTCGCGGCGAGAATTTTTCAATTCTCTTACCAGAATTCATGGCGCACTCCCCAGAGTATGGTGCCTCATGCGCTCCAATTCCAGCAATAAGCGCATTTGATTCTATATGGTGAGAGATCAAGAACAACAATGATGAATGGCCCGAGTTCATTGTTTTGAATCGATAAGTTATCGGGAGTCCACCCTGAATTGTTCACTCCGTTCTTTACGGTCGGTCACTTGATGTCAGACTTACAAAAGAGAATAAAAATAAAGGTCATTTGTGAAAGGTCGCTGGAGCTCATATAAGCTTGCTTGCAAATACTCCAACAATTCCAGCTGAAATCAGAACGCATGGCGCAATCCAGAGCGATCGGGTGACCAATTCTGAACGCCTCGTCGTGGAACAGTTTCCGTCTGCCGCACAAGTCATATTTGCGCTCGTCACAACAGAAAGCCGAACACCTGCCTTTTTCGAATAATTTCTCAACCCTTTGGGGGACTTTGAAACCCCAGTTTTATTGGTAAAAGGTAGGGCTGGGATAAGGTCACATACTAGGGTCACTCGTGACCTATGGCAATTGAGAGTCTAGTTTTAGAGGAATTTTGAGGCGTGGTCAAAGTGTGTCAAGTGGTATCAGCAAACGACTCTGTCAATCGTCGCCAACTATCGACCGTTAGAGGGTGTGTGTGGGAGTGGTGAAAAATTCGGACTTCGCGCAACGCGAAGGTTGACTCCGGGAGGGGATGAAGTGAGAAGCAAG
>MU869916.1:10234-26145 GCA_036418205.1 Ostertagia ostertagi | reverse complement strand
CTCCCTGTTGCCACCATATTTTATGCCCGGCAGCCCCTGTATCTCTGCATAGATGAGCGGATCTGTTCCTGCAACATACCTGGACACCCCCAGTAACACCCCCGCCGATTAAACAGAACGATTGAGAGATCTCCTGACGATCCCTGATCCTCTCTTCAATTACCGTTTCTGACTGCAATGGTTGAGATTGATTACCTCGACTCTGTCAAATGCGACGATCGCATGGCATCTGGTTGATCACTGAAGATGGCGACATTTTTGTGCTACACGACGATTCTTGGTTCGTGAAGAGTCTGGCTCAGGTCAGATTGCTCCAAGTGACGACATCGTCAAGTGACGAGTAGCACTAGCAGGCGAGTTTCTTTTCAGCTCTCTACGATAAATCGTTTTCAACTATTTCTGAGATACTGTGAACATCGTTCTGTTTTCCTTTGCGCTCGATCATTCAATTTTAGGTAGTGAATTAACCAATAGCTCCCACCCAACGCCCCCTCTTTGCTCTGCCTCTCCAGCTGCCACTGCACGCTGCAAGCACCATTGTGCTCCCTCACTCTAAGACTTAGAGAACCACTGTGAGAGTGTGCTCAGTAGGTTCCAGTGTTTTAGGGTTGAGCTATCGGCTACGCCGTTCCCTTCACAAAATGTTGACATCGTGCGGACCCCCCTCCGGCAATCTTATGGGTCCTCAGCTTCTTTAGCTATGGGCTTTATGGCCATTGCCTTGCATCTCACTTCTTTTTTACCAGAACAGACAGACAGAACGAGACACGCATCAAACATCAAGGTTGTCGCTGTATCAAGATTGGAGTGCATAAGTGTATAGAAAGGATATCAAAGGCCTAGACCTTCGGTGATTGACCTAATCCATTTAACATCCAGCTCCAGGTGTTCGTGTCATAAGTCGTTCGACACGATTTGTGTTCAACGCGGTCGGCCTTATGTGACAAGCCTGCTTTTGCGAGTACGTTCTTTTTATTAGCCTACATTCAAGTCGTTTGCACACTCCATATGATGTGGCATCGTAATGAAAGAGATTTTGTTAAAATGCAAGCGCCTGTCGCTTAACACTAATGAAGTTTCTTCTCATGGATAGGGGTGGATCAGCTCTTTTCGCCTCTTCACTACTGTTTACATTGTCGCTTAACTCGCTGCTGCTTTTAGAGCTGATCGACTTTCTTTCCCTTTTTTTCTTCGCGTTTGCGATTTTCCTGTTTTGCTATCAATATCTTTGTTATCGTTATAACTCTATCACCACGTAAGCCGTCCGTAAGTATGCGATAACTCTGAAATTTAGATATCCACAAGATTCTGATTCGAAATTGGAGGCGCTCCGTTTATGGGAGCTTTAAAGACACTAGATCAAAGTCTGAGCAACACCTGCGTGCCAAACGGGAGGCAGGACATCTCGAGACCACTAGATGCGTTGCCGCCTCATGCCGTGTTCATCGCGGTTAATGAGGGCGGTCGGGAGGTGCAGCACCGATTGATTCAGCTACTCTGTATTTGTGATGTGCAATCTCGCAAGTTGTCAATTACGAGCCTGTGGGTTATTGTTGGTTGGGAGCCTCTGAGGCTCTCAATTGACACTTGACATGGGTTTTGATTCGATTAAGTCTTCATCTTGGGATCAATTTATAGCACCTAAATAAATTGGATGATGAATGATTTGTATTCTTGAGAACGTAGATTTCAGGCCTCAGTAGAATCCGAGCCTTTCACGCATGTTCTCCATCCCGTCATTGACATAGAAACGTTGGAGGAGGATCTGAAGATCGGATTGCGCTTTCGGACAAGTGCCTCCGTTGTGGAATATGTACATTTTAGGTCAACGTATGTGAACTTAATATCGTATGTTAAGAAGGTCTGTTCTTGGATAGTTAAGAGGGTGTCTGTTGAATATCGAGTGATCTGTTCCAATTCAATGACATCCCTAAATTCAATAAAAAATAAGAGTGAAACTATACTGGACATTAAGTCTTTTTCTGTAAGAATGACGTAGTCTTCTAAAACGCCTTTTTCAGGCTTTCTCTGATCCTGAGACACGTACCATCGACCGGTTGAAGAATGTGAAGACCGCGCGAGTCCAGCCATGCTCTTCAATGGAGGAGAACACTGTACAGCGCAGACGCCGACGCGGTATTTACCCCTTTGACTCTTGGCAATCTTATCAGAAGTCGAATCGAATCAATTTCAGGCTAGGTCGTTCTGCAGAACGTCTTCACAGTTGCTCAGGCAGCGCAATCCAAAGATGCACAGAGTCCACCTCGGGGAAAAGAAACTGCCCCCCATCGTCCTGAGCACTTCACGATTTTTTTTTGCAGCTTCTTACACACCGAAAATTTCATTGATGGTCTCGTTGAGCATGTGTGGCTTTCGAACATTAAAGCTCATTAGTACTGTTGCTCTCAATATGAGTTTCTTTGAGACTGCAGTTCCCTACCCGACTGCGCCCATGTATCATACCAGTGGCTTGAGGTTTTGAAATTTTTCTTAATCGTTTTCCAGCCGTTTTTGGAGTGACTCGTTTGGTGCGTGATTGTTGCTCCTCATGCAAGGTTCAGGTCACTGACGATTGAAACTCCTGCTCGAGTAGCAACCTAGAACTCAGCCTAGGCACGATCATAGGTCTAACCTAACCGGTGCTGCAAGCCTAAGCCATCCAACGCCTGAACTCAAGCTTCCTACCTTGGCTTCAATGATCCTGGCAGAATCGTGCAGCTCTGGTGACCTGACCTTAGGAGGGGTATTGGACATCTCCCGTCTCGTTGTCGGAATATTTATATGAGATGTCGATGGGCTTAGGCTCGCTAGTCATTGCATAGTGTCTAAGTCAATTTTTATCACTTTTGTCATGGAACAGCTCATGAGTTTTGATTGTGTACTGTTCTATTCATAATTCAATAATTTCCCGTGATCGAATCAGATATCTCAGTTACTATGACTGACTAAAGCTCATAATGCCTAACGAGAGCTTCTGTTTGATGTTATCACTTCGAACTATACGTTCTGTAATTTTCTTTCTCGATAAACTGAATTCATAGTAAACGCAAGAAATAAGCACAAAAATTTATTTATCGAGGGTTAACGCCCCTTCAGAAAATGAGTTCAATGGTAAGTTTGAATTTACGCTCGTCTTGGCCCATGTCTGTTGCTGCTGAATTGTATCACTCTTTACACACCTCAAAGCAGGATCAACCCTACGTTGGTACAAGTACCAACGGGGGGTCTACTTGGTTTAGCTTGGAGGGGGGGTCGTACTCACTTTAGTCGCTTGAAATCACGTGGGGAGTATAGGTAAAAAATGAGTTGAAAAGTAGAAGGAAATTTTCGGAGACATTTACCGTTTCAGAGAGACTATATACCCCCTCCCCGACGCCATTTTTGGAGGAAAAAGTGGGCGGAGTTTGGTAAGTTGAGTGGTATCAGAAATAAGTACTATAGAGACGATGATGGTGGTCGAGGTGTCGAAAAGGGGGTCATATCAAATCCACCTTGGGGGAGGGAGGTCGTAAAATTTTTTCGGAAAGTAGCAACGATGGGACCGACCCTGCCTCAAAGTCAAGTGTCACCAGCGGACCATGTATTGGCATGCCCACAATCTATATTGGAAAATGTTAACATGCTGACGATGGCTAGACGCTAATGCTCTTCTTACCTTGTCATCCCTTTTTCTAGAGCATAACTTCTTTCCAAGCTCTTTGTACTGATTCTATGGACCATACATACAGCTAACTATAAATGCCGTGATCCTATATCCACCTTGATTACGGCCGCTTTCTTTGCGCGAATGTTATCACTATCTCGCTTAGAGAGGCAGAGAGACCGCCATCGATCGTTACTGACTTCCATTTAACATTGTGTTCTTGTTTCGCTGCTTTTAATGTTGAGTTCCAAAAAAGCCCTTTTTAGACAGCGAGACTCGGTTGCGGAAAAAGGACGCGCCCTTCAGACTGCTCGTGTCCCACGTTGCCAAAAAGCCAAAACGCGCGTTGTAGTCAACACATCAAGCATTTCTGACTAACTCACAGGATTATAGAATTATTTTGAGCTGGAAAGCCGAGTACATCCTGAAGCAGAATCGGTAACAAGCGGCGTCACCTGTAAGCTTCGCTAGATAGCTGGAGAAAGGATCTCGACCGTCTACCATAGACGCTGGTAGAAACATGACATTGTGGTAAAAAATGAATGAAGTCATCTATTTGAGTTCCGTGCAGCTTCTCTACCTCTCACAATACAACGCGGTGTGAACGAGCGTTGCGAGGGCGCCGCAGGGAGTTTCGCATATTTCAAGTTCAGGTCAGTGCGTTGATAAACTAGAACATGCTTGCAAGGCCGGGCTTCCATTAGGGCAGCAACTTCATGGGGACGGATTGTTTCGTCAGGTCAGTCAGGCTTTACATAACTAATTAAGAAAGACTTTAGTATACCATAGAAATGTATAGATTTTAATTCCAAGTGGCTCTCGTAATTAAAATTACAAGCATGCATGGCGCATATTAGAGGGGCAGCGAGTTGCTGACGTCGACTGCGCTCAAAGGCCGAGAGAAGAGGGACTTAGCTGCTACTTGGACGCGCATTCGCGTTCCGCGAAAAATGTGCTAGGTACAAAGCTATTGTATTATACAGCCAGTTTTAGCTCCGCTCCGCTACCGCGCGCATGCGCGGCAAGTCTTGGATAGGACTGGACAATTTTTGTTGGATGCTTCAGTGTTTCAGCCGCTAAAACTATAACTGCTTCGTGAAATGATTACTGTCGCGTTATCAAATAAGACTCCATTGTGGCCTGTATCTCACCTGTTTGGAATAAGCGGCAGTGAAGTGCTCTAGCTAAAGTGCTGTGTGTACATAAACCATTCATGCAACTCGAGTATCGAGTAATTTTAGCGGCGAATGATTTTTGGTTAATCGTCCAAACGCATGCCCAAGTATTCATACGTATTTTATCCGGCAGCATCCATTCTCTCGAAGCAACAAGTCTGGAAAGTGTAGGCCGGTCGAATTGGTCTGTCCGTCCGCAAAAAGAAAGTGAGTGTATTAAGAGAGCTAATAGAATAAACTAGGCCCGCTAGAAACCCATTCGTGGTAGCTTATCAGAACGTTGAAAGTTTATCAATGTTTGCAGTAGCATTATGGCGATAACAACCCCCAACGGGCTAATATTGAACATTTATCTGAGAACGCTTTCCATTTTACTTTCGCACATGGTGCTGCAGGCGCAGCTGGAGTAGAGTGCGCGGAGGTGTTCGGTAGAGGCAGGCGGAAAAAGCTAATCAATCTCCTAACAGAACCCAGTGCTGTGTAGTATCAACATGACCATCTAAAGCCGTTAAAGTGGCGCAGGAAAGAAGGAGCGCCGGCGTTGACGGGGGCACCAACCTGTATGTGTATACCAATACATTGCATAATATTTAAGAGGCGAATACATGATGACGAGAAAGGTGAAGTACATAATGTGACAACAGTAGTAATGATGAGACGTATACAATCAAGCGGCCCACAATTACGGTAACAAAATGAAATGTTCACCTGTATCACCTGTCGTTCCCGTTGATCATGTCATTGCTCCGAGCGGGCGCCAGCAGTCACTGTCTTCCATTCGTCGCGCTGTCGGCTGCAAGCGGTTGTCCGTGGACCTCCTCGCTCGAAGGGACACTGGTGATCCTTTCATTCCCTTCGTTCAGATGAGCTTCGTAGAAGGAAGTCTGATGACGCATCGGGCCGGCGTCCGTCCAGGTGTCGTTTGACGTCTCCGAGGGATCTCAGTCGGTAACCGCTTTCTGGTCGCACCGGTCATTCTGCGAAATGCGCATGACGTGCCGCCCACCTTAATCTTCGTTCTCTTGGCGAAAATCGGCAGCGTCCCTGATCTTCGATCGTTGGCGTAGTTCGGGCACTGTTCGGGGTTGGGTCCGATTCTCCCTCTGCACTTGCGTGTACAGGTTAACTGCTTAGCATCGTCCTCTTCGAGCACGCGCTTGGATAACTCTGACCGGCATGCTCGTCCTGCCTGCGCAGGTCCAAAGTCTCTGAGGCGTCAGGTTATGGCAGGCCAAAGGACAGCGAATCGAAGAGTGGGCACGGAGCCGGTGTTCTTCGTCTTCTTCAACTCCTCCCTCGATGTTGCTTGTACGGTCTCCCCAAAGCCTCTTCGTTTCCTCCTGACGCAGCTCTGGAGCTAAGATCGTTCATCATATTGATTTCCCGAACCTAGGTTCCACGTGCTGGAGCCATTCGTATGTTCGTTCCGTGAGCGTGAGATGGGTGCATCTAAGAAACCAATCCGTTTCTCATAAACATCGTCTTCGTTAAGGTTCAGCTGCAGACCGAACCTTACCAGCAGCTCAGTCGAAAATCAGCCATGCATTCGCTTCCGCTTGCCTCGATGTTCGTCGTTATAAGAACGCATGTCGCAGCAAAAACGAAGGTGGTGTAGTGCGGCCGTCGACCTCACTCCATTGTCTTCCATTCCAGTTGACGCAATGACCGTTCCGAGATGCGGCGCGAAGAGTTTTGGCGAGATTGGTGTCCGCCCTGTGAACCCCCTCTCTTAACGTCGATGACTGACCTCCTTGTAGAATGCGAGATCTGTCGTAAAGCTGCTGTTAAGAGCTCACGAAAGACAATCTTGATGTACTGAGTAGGGACGCCCTTGGTTTCCCAAGGCTCTCGATGACCGCCTTCGTCTCTCCATTGCATTGAGTCGAGATGTGCTTCTTTCTAAGTTCGGGATGAATCGTTGAAGATTCAAAGCGGCTATATTGTGACTGCTCGTTGTGACACCCGTTCGAATTTGTAAGTTCTTGTAGTACTCTGGTGTGTGTATATGGTTTCGATTCGTGGCGTGTTAACCCTCTTCTTGAACGCGTTGTCCTTGCTCTGCATGTTTCTCGTCCTTTCATTCTAATATTTTCTTGTCGCTGATTGCCTGTAAGATGACTCGAGTTTGAAAGCTTTGTTATATTACATGGATGCAGCATGGGCATGATTTTGGTGTCGGGATTTAGTGTGTGCCAAATTGTCGTTCTAGGTTGTTCTCGTTCTCTCTTGTAGCAGCAATCACTTGTGAGTTGTCTGGTGTTCCTGTCTGGTTTCGCCACGGTAGGTGGTGTCCGTTCATTCCGAACAGGTAGCGCGTGCAAAGAGTCTAACGCCAGAGGTGTTTGAAATGATGACTGGCGCGCATTCTTCAGATGTTCCGGTTTGAACCCTTCGAGACCGACGGGCTGTCTGTACGTTCCTCACCGACTGATGGCGTTTCGGGACTCGAAGAGAGAATGGGGGACGAACGTGTCCATGCCTGTTGCAGTTGATAATGGTTCAGATGACCATGGCTATCGAAGAAGATCCGAGTAGAAGTCGTGATGACTTTCTCCATTGCCGCTTCGGGATGCCAGTGACTGTTCCATCCGACGTCGAGGCAATCCAATCTGGTCTTGTAGCTGGCAGCTGTCGCGGGGGCATTGCGGATGCCCTCCCAGCCCCTGACTGCTTCAGCTAATACTGCGTGCTTACTTCGTCTCCTTGAGATCTTCCTGTATCGCGCGTCTCTGCATATGCTTCGGCAAGCTCGGCACGTGAGTCGGTGATTGGCCGGTGCACGCTCGTGCGGCTACACGCTGGGCGTATCATGTCGAGAGTTTCGGGAGACGAGACGTCCCTTGTGACTTTCAACTCCTGCCTTTTGCCACAATGCGTGAAGAATGTTCAAAGAACACAGAACGGGCCGAGTAGTACTGGCCGTCCGTCGATGTTGTTGTCGAATGACGGAATCGCCTTCGCCATATAGCGACAGAGAGTGAAGCGAGAGGTGATCCCCAGTTGATGGAACGGTGTCCCTGGGGCCGTTTGGCTCTGATCTGCGAGGCCTCTCAACACGCTCGAAAAGTGGACCTTTGCGCGAGGAGACGTATGGTTCCGATCCCGTGTAGAACTTCGGAACAACAAGCGACGTCGGTCAGCAAAACTTCGATTGAATTACGTGGTCTATCCTCGTTATGGAAAATGTCCATCCAGGTGACTCCAATCAACGCAAGGTGAGGGCTTTTGGAACTGTGAGTTACCCATGGATGGTGTTTGGTGACATGCTAAACTTGCCGACAGTCTCTACCTGCCATTCGCATTTCCAATTCCGTGAGTAACCGATGTGAAGTTCTTCAGCCGTCTTCTTGGGCCAAAATCTTAGCGTTGAAGTCGCCGACGATGACCTGAAGAAAAGGTATCGATCTTCCCTGTAAACTTCTCCAATTCCATAATAGAATGCTTCGTGTTCTTCTTCGTCGTAGCGGATTTGGTGCGTAGGCGACGAAGATTGTCAAAGCAGGAGTTGAACCACATTCTTTCATCTCAAACGTCGATTCGGTGTGTATACAGGCTTTTCCGTACGAATCGATGTTAATGGCCCCATCGGTGGACCGAGGACACCCGCCACCAAACGGGCCTCTGCTGTCCATGTTCCAAGGAACAGTTCGTTCTCCAGAATCGAAAACGGCGTCGTAGCGGCGGGCCTTCTCTTTCCTCGGTCAGTCCGTACCGTCGTACTTGACTTCCAGCCTGCATATCAGATCTTCGAAACTGTGAGCTTCGATGCAAGCGTTCGTGCGTTGAAAGTACAGATCGCCACATTAGTCTTCTTCGTTTAGGGCAGCCCTACTCGCGCGCCTGAGATTCTAAGGCAGCCTCTTCCCGAGCGGTCCTACCCACGCTGCGTATTGGGCTCCTCAGGTCAGGGGAATGAGGCCCCATTCCATATTGCTGTTTCGGCATATTGAACAGCACACGAGTAGCTTGCCAGGCTCTGCGTGCGGGCTAGGATACGACCTCCAGGTAGTTAGCCACGCTATTCCGAGCGGAACATAGGACTATTTCTTGAGGCTGCCCCGAACGGCCTCGCCATGTACTTCCCAGTCACTTGAATGCAAGCTTTGGGCTGTGCCGTGAACATGCAGGATACCGAACTGCACACACACAGAGTCGCACCACAGCACGCAAGCAGCTGGATGTGCCTGAGTGGGAGAAACAGCTGTAATCCAATCGACACAGAACACTGGCAGAAAACAGGGAGTCCATCCCCTGAATCCCACCCTGCGTCGCACAGGGCAAAGTACATGGGGCTTTTGGTCCGCGATTTACCCCCTGTCCGCCACTGGTCGCGCCAACGTAGCCGTCGCCACCAACCGGCTGCTCGAACTCTTTCAGTGAGAGAGCTACCCTCCAGTGAAAGAGAATCTCGTGGAAAATGAAATGTTCGTAGCTAATAAAAAATAAAAGAAAAGACACGTGGAAACAAAACCACCTAGTCAACTCGAATTGTAGAGCGTTAAGACCAACATACCCTATGAGATAGCATTATTCTGCTCGAAAAAAACAACGCGAGCCTTACAGATGATAAGGTGACCACCCGACGCTTGAATATACAGCCCTCAAGTGCTTCCAAGTTGCCCTTAGCGAAGCGCTTATAATATCCATTGACGTCTCCATTATGTTATCAAATCAGTTGATCGTCCTCATTTTGAGTACCGCGTAAATCAGTAATGCAGTGGGAGCCCTAAGGTATGCCTTCCTACCAAACGCAATTATCTCTGGCAGGCTCATTCACAAGTATTTCGCGCAAAATATCCTGGTTCGGTTGAAATGTCAACGATGTTTGTTGATTCTTTTGAGGCGTTCCCATCAAAAGAATTATCTGAAAATAAGTTCGAGATAGACCTCCCTTCTTTTTGTATAACAGACGTAGAAATGATTTGAACTTTGATTTGAATTTTCGGATGCGTCGCAAAACCTTACATTTTCCGGATTGGATGATATATGAGATATTTGTGCTGACCTGTTCGAAAATGTAGGTTTTTATCGCTCTGACTATTAAGACTGGCAGGTTGTCTATTCTCATCAGTGGAAAGGCTTGTCAGACAGAAATCGAAACAACGCCTACCGCCCACCTCCACATTCGGCCCCATTTACTCCCTCAGTGAGAGTAATTATTCTGAGGCCTTCTGCGTTAGCCAAAAGTCTTCACGAGCTCTGCGGCCAGTAACTCCGCCCCCACACAGTTGAATGGTCTCGGGCTCCAGTATAGCGCGCTAAACACCACTAGCAGAAGCGCGAGCTCGCGCGCTTGCCTCAAAGAGCCGCGCTTGTTGGAACCAAATCGGTCAGAATGTACCCCCTAAATTTTGAAGGACTATCATTTTATCATTATAACCATTTTAGAAACGTGAAAACAGCAAGCTTGAATGCACAGACTTTAGCTTTATAAATTTGCTGAGCTTTTCTACCCCGCGCCTATTGTCGGAGTAGGGACTGTTTCTATAGGTGTTTAATGTGTGTTCCAAATTGTTAATTCCAAAGACAGTTGTGAGATATTATTGCATTAGGGTAACACAACCTCCTGTAAAGAGTAATGAGAAGCAACATAAGGGCAGTACCAACCGTTGTGTCCCGTTGATGAACCTTTTTTATACGACCCCCTCAACTCATCGAAGGCATACGACCTCTGTCGCGGATTTCCTCGACGTATTCACCCGCTTTCCTAGGTATTGTTCACTTATAAGGAAAGCAGCAAAGCCTGAAACGACCGTATTCACCCTGCTTCCTAGTGTAATTGTTTCATATAGAAAGTCAGCAAAGTCTGAACAAGCATGGAGAAAAGAACACGGACAGAGACACGTTAAAAGACCGTAGCGACGACAAACGTTGATGGTATGCATGAATAATCAAAAAGGATATCTTTTGAATGTGCATTATACAGTGTTAGGAAATTGGTCATATATATCCCTTGTTCAGTTACATGAAAATACGTACCCTCCCATCAGCTGATAGCCCGAATTGTTTTACCAATCCCGCAGCTAAATCAAATTATTTTTCCCAATATGCCTTTTTGGTGAATGACTCCTGTAAAATACGACCGATTTCAAAAAAAATCATCCTGAAACTGTGGCACTGTTAAAAGAAGAAGTAATATATAAACACTTTTTGCGAAACGCCTATAACACATGAGAATCATTTAGTGCGAGCACACACAGTTCCAGATACTAAAGTCAGGAAACACTGTAAATTTTGAAGGCAAAACCAGCAACCGAAATATTTACCAGGGAAAATCATCATCGCCCACAATGGTAGGCAAGGGTGAAACACACAGAAAATTTCAAACACTAAATGTGCTAATAAACTGACGAACTCCACAGGTGGCCATGTGGTCGGGTAAGCAGCTTCGATGGATAGAAGATCCTTGGGAACCCGAAAAATCAGCCCCAAGGCAATTCCACGACCTTAGTAGTGCTCTGAAGTGAAGTCGGAGCGAGAGAGGAGGAAGAAGAAGAAGACGGAGACAGCAGCCTTAGACAACTGGATTGCGCTATCTCGGTAAGCTATGACAGAGAGAACTCGCAATAATATCACTCATGGATTCCCAAACACTTTCAGATCTGCGCATGATGGGCAAAGGAGCTATATAATTTGCTCTTTTCTCCGAGTAGCTTCTTCTACCAAGATGTTTCAACTCGGACAAAACCGTCTATAGACACGTGTACTCACAGAGCCACCGTCAGGACTTTTGTATTGGGCTACACATTGACGGTCAATCACTGCTTGCGAATAAGACTGAAGAATGTGTTCCGCGTTCAAGTATGGGGCAGTAAATGCAAGCGTGGGCGTTGTATCGCAAGAAATTAGAAAGCTAAAGCAGAGTGCATCACACCTCACATCACTACGACGGCTAAGCACCCTGCGAACAGGCTGGCCAATCGAGTGAGGAAAAGTAAGAAAAGACTGAAGTGCTTGACCCGGTATCAATATTGCGTCCGCAATTCAATGTTTCCAGAAAGCGAAAAATGGGACCTTGACAAAATGTTGATAGAGAGTGAAATCACACTTATGGTTTCTTATGGATACTGGGCGGAACGAGAACTTTGGACATACTGCTGTAAGTTCCATTAAGTCACCGCAAGAAGGGAAACGATTCATGCATATCCGTACATGACGTTCGGATGATCCTATGGAAGGGCTAATTTTGGAGATGGGAGCTCAATAGCAAGATAATTCCCTTCCCGCCGGCTCTTTCCGCAAAAGAATACTCAGCAATGGCAAAGGTCCTTCCCAAGATAAGAGAACTTCGCAAAAACGCATTGGCCAGCAATGCCTTGGTACAGGAAAAATACTCAGAGCCTGCCTGGATCAAGGAAGCGAGTGAAGCCGCGAATAACAACGAAAATATCCCCGCACAACAAGAGCAAGCAGAATAAGCAACAGCAAAGAAACGATGGCAACATATATCAATCACGCGATGACATAATAAATATTGATGCATAATTAAATCCAATTTGAAAAAACATGAAAAAAAAAAGTTGTAAAGTAATCGAATATGTCCGGTGGTATCATTTTGTTCCGATGGCAAGTTGGTCCGCTAGTCAGACTCCATAGCCCTAATATACACCTATTATATCTTACCCATACATTAACAATAAATTAAGAATTTTTCTTCTTTTGCTTGGTGCGAAGTTCTGCACTACAGGCGCACTCTACCTCTGGGGTACAAAGGTTGCGCAAACTGAAGGTCGAGCTTCTACCATTTTCAACAAAGTTACTTTCCAAATATACGTCGAGAAGGGAACTTTACGATATAGAATATAAACATGAGTCAACACAATTATTCAACACCCATCAAAAAACCTGCTTCATTTCCTGTCGTGTACTGTGACATGCTTGTCCTTGTTGGACAAAACGGTGAAGGGCGCGTAAGCAATAAACTTAGACGAGAATAGTTTGACAAGGCTTCATTCACATCAGCGCAGTATAAATCATGTGACATAATATATCTTCTGTTATCATCCTAGTGAGAATTTTAATTAAAATGGCTCAATTTTGACAAATGAATTTTCCTATACATATTTCAAAAGAAATGTCCGTCAAAAAAAATCGTGACCGTGCCTGCCCCGTGCCTATGGCAATCGACCCGGCTCTGGTTGAGGGGTATTGAGAAAACACCGAGAACGCAAAGAAAAGAGAAAGGAACATCGTCGACAAATAATAACTGCATATGGGATCACATAACTAATAAGACTGCAACGCTCTTCGTTTCAGCAGATTCATCTTCTGACGAGAATCTCTCGCCCTCTCGAAGAAATCTCAACACGAGATGTGTTTATGATCGCGCCGTATTTCACCCCGGTCCACGACAACGTCTGCTGCCTGGATTTGGCCTGGAGAATCAGTCAGCAATTTGGCTTTCCAAGGCCAGCGCCTAGAATGAAACCAGGGTGAGGAGAATTTGAGGATTTGATGGACGGTGCCTCGTCCAACCACCGCAAGCATTTCACCCAAAGTGTGCTGGATGCGGATGTAATACTTACTACATTGCGTAGGGAGCATTTAACTAAATGCAAAGTGTATGCAACAGGTACTGTCGTGGGACGAGCACAAGGCTGACGAAGAGAAAGGGGACAGCCTAGACAGCACAACACAGCATGTTTCAGATTGCTCAATCCTATGACTCTCAAACATTGGGAATATTGTTTCAAGAAGTACCGATACTTACCGGCGTATCGGTCCTTCGTTTATTGGGCCTATGGCCTCCTCGGCCAGGGAAATAAATACGAGATACCTGCATGTGTCAGATCCGCTATCATGACAGAGTACCCCTCGCGTAGTGGAGATTATGTCGGGTTCAAGGTGAGTTGTAACAGAAAACAGAAACTCTAATGAAGCTCGATTAACGGCGTTTAGCAAGCGGCAGACAGGAAGGCACGTCTGGAATGTGACGACAACGAATGGGAAGATGACGATTTTTGAAACAAATAATGGATTATGAAAAGGGGAGTATTTTTCACTGAAATATATGTTCGGAATAAAAATTTTTGAAGAAAATTCGAAACCTAAAGCTCCTGTTCGAAATCATCGAAGAGGCTCTCGCCACCCTCTGGTCTTCCCTCATTCAGCTTCAGAAAGCGCCGCTGGAGTACATCTTTCAAGATGAACCCTCTCCAAACATGATCGGGCTGCGATTTCACCGTTTGTCTGGATTTTCTCATCATGTATTTCCGTTGTACGTCGTACTCTTTGACAACATTCCGCTCCCCACTATCCTCAGCCAGTCTCAGAGTGTTCATGTGCATAGTGCACATCATTGCGATATGTTGTTATTGGACTGAAAAACTGTAACTAGGGAGTCCATAGTGCAATGTTTAGAACATTATTAACCTACTAGTATTTTTCCTTTTCACAGTAGATTCTGGCCAGTGCGTTCTTCGATTCGCAAATCGACGTACCCCCAAAGGGGCTTGCCATTGCTACGTCTCTTGGAAGTGATGGGGTAAGAACGACATCCCGCAATCTCTTATAAGCTCTGCTTTCAACCCTCAGAGATTCGGGACGCGGTCCCTCCAAAGGATCATGCCCACACATTAAGTACGGCCCTGTGGTTTCATCCTGAACGACGCTTGTTATAGGTAGTCCAATAAGAAATGCCTTTCTTCATATAGAAATTTTCCATTGAGGTTCCATACTTTCACATCATTTCATGTACCTTTCGAAGTGCAGTGTATTTCATCCAACGGAATACTTTCTTCGTGATTATTGTCTTTCTTGTTACATGAAAACATGAAATTGTGGGGAAAATTTTAACTCGAAAGAAACGGCATTACTAATCGGACAACCTGAAGTCTACCGCCAAGTAAAGGTCAATCAGCCAGTGCGGACATTGAGTCCGACCTATAGATGTGCCTCGATACGTCAGATCTTATTACATTGACCTTTCCTTGTGAGTATAATCGTTGTCCATGCATAAATCACACCTCTTCCCATTCGTGAACGTCCCTGACATGCATCAAACACGTATTGAAAATATGAGGTATCCAAAGTCCTCGTTTCGCCATAGTACCCATAGAAAACCATAAGTGTGATTTCACCTCGTCTATCCACATTTTGATAAGGTCGCAATCTCGCTCTTTGGAAATCTAGAAATTGTGAAGCACCTCCTCTTGATACTTTCAAGCTGATTTCAGCTCTCTTATCTTTCTCAGTCCATTGCCAAGCCACTTCGCAAGGTGCCAGCCGTCGTAATATTGACGAATGGCACCCAATTCCGGCTCTAAATTCCTTAATACAACGCCCAACGCCTTGCTTCGGTCCGTTGTTACAGATGCAATGGTAAATCCCATGGAATTTATCCATCTAAGTGCCCTGCGTAGACCCTCTTCCTCCATCCTTGCGCTGACATACCCTGAAGATACACATTCATTGCCTTGCAGGTTGATTGTTGGACATCGAGATCACCTGTTTCCGAACGGTGCAGAACTTCTGTGTGCAGTACCAGTTTCGTAAGGGTGTCAGCCACCACCACCGTCCCTATATTTGCACAGTATCCTCGACTATCGTAGGCACCGTCTGCGGCCAAGTTGAGGGCCCCATTCCTCTAAATTCGAAAACATTCTCCACCTTATTCGCAGCAGTGGCTACCTATCGCTGTATCCAAAAATTAACCCTACTGCGGTCCCGGATATAGCCCAATACAAAGTCCTGTTGCGATCGGTACACGTGCTCTATAGACGGCTTTGTCCAATTGAAAATCTTGTAGAAGAAGCTACTCGAGAAAAGAGCCAAATTTAGCTCCTTTGCCCAACGCTGCAGATCCTGAAAGTGTGGAATCCTGAGTGATACTTATTCGAGTCTCTCTGTCATAGCTTACCGAGTAGCGCAATCCAGTTTTTAGAGCAGCAACCACGGCAGTCACGTTTCCTTTGTGTGTCCTTTCCTTTCGATGGGGTACTGTGCGCTCCTGGCTTTCCCAACGTTGCTTGATTTCTGCAGCAGTTCTTGCAAAGATAATTCACGATGGCCGCAGTTCCGACCAGTCAGTTGTGCTTCTCCCAACCTAGTCCCACATTTGGGACAAAACTGGAACAGCTGCACCAGCGTAGAGC
>MU869915.1:20278-36613 GCA_036418205.1 Ostertagia ostertagi | reverse complement strand
GCTTTTCATTGTTGACAACTGTAACAATCTGTTAGCTCGGTCTAATATAGAAGAGAAAACATGGCTGATAACTTTTACCAAGGCAGGTGCCATCAATCCATCAAGCCGCTTTACTATACAGCTTTCCCAGCACATCTAATCTAATCCTACTTCCATTGCACAGTATTTTCCAGTTTTACAAACAAAGTAACGATACCTTCTCTGACTACAAAGATCACTACATCATTCACCTTATCTTCCTTCCTGTTGGACATCGTGAATCTCCGTCCTTCGTAAACTCGAACCTTTGGGAGCATGATATTCAGGCAGTCCAGTAAACAATCAACCGTTGGATCTGGAATAAATTTTTAAATATAAATGTCTCAATAAATAGTATGTTCCATGTCCGGTCTTCTTGAAACCTGGGCATTCCGATTATGTCTTGCTTCTGTTTAGCCTTCCAGGTTTGTTATGGTGGAACACTTTATTGGTCGACATTTCAAACAAATCATTTGTTAATGAATAGGGTTGTTATTTTCATCTCCATGTTACTTTTCCGAGAGTAAGTGGAACTCGATATCCCGAAAAACGTTAGTGGCAAGTCTGCCAACTTTCTAGCGCTTTTGTAATTTTCTACAAATAATTTCCCATTTTTTTAAGTTTAAGTCATCCTGATTCGAGAAAAATATTTTCACTACACTCAGAGCTACCACAATTTGATTATCAACACTCCGTTGAAGCACATCAGATGGGGTCGTGTCAAACAATCTATTCTGTGAATAAGACAGAGCAGTCCGCGAGTACTGCAGCTGCGCCATTGCTACGGCTCGAAAGTGCGCGACAATGGCGCTAGGCTTACAATGCAAGCTAATGGACGAGACACACGTGCGCATCCCTTAACATGCAACGGTGATTGCGACGTAGGGGCTAATTTAGATACAAGCGGATTAGTGGAGACATGGAGCAAGCAAGTGCAGACAACTCGTCTGACACGCCTCTCCTTTAAGGGAGGAGAGAATCCTTGTTCAAGGACTTCATCAGCGATTTGCCTTGTTTCCCTTTTCATTTCCAGTTGTATGAAATTCACAAATTCATTATCGACCATCAACTTGATCTGGGATTGCAACAAATTACAAAAAACAAACAACACAGAAACAAAGTACCTACCGTATCCGTAATCATTTTCAATGAAATTCTTCTGAAATTCGCTCTCCATAGCACTCATTCGATTAAACTTGTTGTTAAGCCGAATTCCTTCGGACTCAAGGACCAGCAGTTGATCGCTGCACTGATTCAGAGGGAATACAGCACTCGTTGGACACTTCACGTTTAGATCTATAGCGACTCTCGAGCGTATACCATCGATCACCTAGGATAACTATTCGCTTAATTGAATACTATTGTCCAAAAGCAATGAAAACGCTCTAACAAGCCAACAAGAGAGTCAATAACTTAACTAAGCGTACGGTGTGCGTTGCAAGTAGGATAGATGCTGGATTTTTACTGGCGTACAAGAGGCGCCGCTACCGCACGCGTTCGATTCTTACTAACTCTCTCTCCCATTTCGGACCCTTCCCTTTCCGAAGAGTGCACCCCTACCAATAGAGCGGAAGAATATCACGACCATGTCGTCCAAAGCCACTACTTCATAGAAATATAGCAAACCTTGTAATTTCTCAAAATCAATCTTCTCCTTCCTTCCAAAACGACAAAAAAGACGAGAACATAAACGACCGTACCCCTGATTCGGCCTACGAGTCAAAATAATTATTCTTTCGTTTCTGATGTATCAAAAAAGAAGAGATTTACATTAACAAAAAGTCTATGAAAAAATCTATACTAACATTTCTCCGCTTGCTTTTAGCCACTTGATCTTGCAACTCATTGAACTGCATCCAGAAATCCAACAATCCACAGAAATACCTAAACGATTCAGATTGATGCCTTGCTTACTGGCATAGTACAAAAGCGTTACAGGAAAGAATCCAATTATCTGCTTCGGTATCTCTACATTTTTTTTTGCGAGAAATAGATTAGGTTAATGCCCTATGAGTGTGAAATAGTATACCCTCATTGTTTCCGGTACAATGACACTCAGCTGAAGATCGCATTCACGGCTAGGGTCTTCACCCAAAAATCTGAAATATCCGAATTTTCGAAAAATAAAAAGTCCAAGCTAAAAATAATCAGTTTCACGTACTTCACTATTCTGATCTCCGCATGGCTCGGCAGTACATTACTTGTATCACACAGCATTACCCTTTCCGGATACAATTCCGAATAATATGGAGTACGATCATCTACCCGCAATCCATCGACTAGCACAGAAATGGAAAGCGCTTCCTTCACTTGGTGCAGAAGCAACTAAAAATGACATGATTTTAGTCTCCTTTAGTATAAGACTGGGTGATATCAACGAACTCCTATCTGGTGGCGTTCAGAAATTTACTAAGCAACACATTGTTCTAACAGGAATCTCTTCACTTCTGCCCTCTGCATTTCCACCGGAGAGCGACGCGAACAGTAGCCCATTAGACACTCAGGTAGAAGTGATGAACGGTGACGGAGTGAAGAAAAAAACCATGACAAACGGGATAGCACCCGAGAAATGGGATCGTGCCCTTGGATTTCCGCGTTGGTGCGTCCCTCATCGGTGCTGCCCTCCTCAACGCTAACGTTAACGCTGTGAACGGCTCCTGGATCGCTGAGGCATATTCTCGTTGTGAATCGCGTGCCGATCCACACCTTCAGGGGCCCGTCTGTCTTCCACTGAAGTTAACAACTCTTCGACCTTCAATCTTATAATGGTATTTCGCTCTGTATAAGCCGTTCTTCTTTATAATCAAATATAGAAAACATATCTTAGAGCTCAGCCTCTTACAAACTGGCCAAACAAATTAAATTTCCTGATTTCACATGTCTGCGATCGAGTAAATAGCTCTCAAACAACTACCATTAAGGTTAACAGTTCTCACTTCTATTAATCGGCATAATGCAGCTATAATGATGAGAAAAACTAATTGACCATCCGGCTTTGAATCGATTTTTCCGCTGGATGCGCTATGCACACGACTCCTATTCACAGTAGTCGCAGTTCGAAAGCGATTTCACACACACAATGACTTGCGGTACAGTTTTCATCTATCCTTACTAGGCGAATCTGGTACCAAAATGACTCGAGATTTGATAGTGGTACCATTCGATGGCAAGCCGGCCATTCTGCGTGGTCTGGCGGTCATCGCCCGTTCATTAAAATTTCACACAACATAAACCTCACTTTTCGCAAAGACAGCACTGCGTTCTCGAGCGATTCGCCATGCTGTGAATATTGCTGGATAGTCTATAATGATCCAATACGCCATAACGCGTAACTCGCACAGAAACACTCAACACAAACATGGAGTCAGTGTGCCGTTTTACTAGTTTCATGTCTGAATCAAATATTAAGTAATCTGCAAGCAAATCACATACTATCGCTCTGCAATAGGATCTAGGAGAGAAAAATGCGCCAAAAGGGCAATTAACGCCTGAAATTCTTACAGTATCAGGAATTTTCGTACATGGCATATCAAGCCGCACGATCGTGTTATCCTCACGTCGATTTTCCTTTCATCCCATTAGCTTTTAACCAATACCATTTCCGGCTTGAGTACTTGACTAACTACTCATAAACCACTTTTAGGCCCAAGCCAACTGTGAAGAAACATTTTCAAGATCTAAAGAAAGGTTTTGGAGCTACATCTCACCTTCTGCCACATCCTCCTCTCTTTCTGTGCAGTCCTCTTCAGTTTCTTCGGTACCCAAAAGGCCGGCGAGATCGATTAACGCGGTCCATGTTCTCTGCCCTGTTCATTCCCATGTCCAGCTCATTTAGTTCAATATCGATATCACAATTTTTCTGGAACAGAACTATATTACATGGTCAACAACGTTTGGATATTCCACTTTCGACATAGAAGATTCCGTACCCGAACTGAATCACTCGTTCTGTTTCTCTTCAAATGGTCACTTGTGAAATTACTGAAAACCTTATTTATCAAGCCTAACAAATTACTAGAAAGCTGATATATTCACCACTTTGGAAAACTTGTTGACAACTACCCGATCCACGAGATACAAACTATATGTGCTAGCTCAATGGTACTATTACCCAAATACTATGTTTCTCTATTTCCGCTTGGAGTTGGAGTTTATTCGTATATTTATTTGCTTGTTTAGATATGTCACGTTATCAGAGTTGGCTAGTGTGTGACGACTCGCACACAAAACTGCTCCTCTGCAATAGAAGAAGCAAAAGCAGAACAGTTCAGAGGCATTCTTGCCTAGTTTTGGAATACATCATACGTAATAACTTCGTAACAATGATGCACCTCTAATCATAATAACACCCTTCTATCGCCCTTGCACTATCGTTCACCCTATGCTTTACGAAAACCTAATGTGTGTTTGTGGCGACGCACACATATATGAACGTGGCTTCCAAGTAAACTTGTTAAGTAGTGATTCATAGCGGTCAGCAGCTAGTTGTAAATGCAGCTGTAATCAGGGAAAGGCTTATCCTTCCATATTCCTCAATTCCATTATCAGCAAACATTTTGTAAGGCGTCGTCCTATATTGTGTGGTCTGCACTCGACGAGCACCTGGTTTTCGGAAACAGGATATACTTGATATCATTCTACAAATCCTCATCAAACCTCCATTCACCTTCCTTACCTAATTGTACAAAAATACGTGGATAAGCGACTAAATGGTATCTAGAACTCTAACGTTCAAGGCAGGTTCGTGTTCGATGGATCGCATCTCAAAATCTGGGCACGTTTCCCGGAAGCAAACAAGATAGTTATGAACTGGACGTTTTCGCATCTTCTCCAATCTACAGCCTATAGAAACGTCTCGCTAATAGACGCCATTACCCGATATTTATACTAAGCGAAGAGCGGCGATGAGCTCGACATTTCATAGGAAATCGCCGGGACATCTATGGTAAGATTCTAGGCCAAACCAAGCAAAGGGTAGGGTACTGTACACATAGTACCTGCCGCAACAGCTTACTGAAACCGCTCTTCAAGACTAGAAACACCTTTTCCAAAGCCGACGGTGACCGTCCTTCCCGGAATTCCGATAAAGACGGATCTAACACGTCTTCACACCGAACTTCTGCGAGCTCGGTCCAAGCCTTCTAATTGAAAACCCTCAAGCACACGCACAACGGGTTGACAGGCAAAGCGGAGGCGTAAGACAACTTTTATGGCACCATTAAAGATCAAGCCCATTAAAGCAACACCTAGATCATTAAATTGCCATCGTGCACTCTTGGAATAGTCTACGACTGAACACCCACCTGTCCACACAGAACATTATTACGAAAGTAATGCTCAGGGGCCGTAAGGTATGCTTCCCCGAATGGTTGCGGGGACGAAAGTCCCTTTAAATTTTTTGTTTTGAACGATACTGTTTCTTTATTTTCAATGCATGCTTACTTTAAGCTACACACATATATTAGATGTAGGCCCTTTATCAGGACAATCCCAGTTGGGACTACAGAGAAAATTTAAAGGAACTTTCGTCCCCTAACCCTTCGGGGAAGCATACCTTACGGCCCCAGTTCACAGATGGCGAGACTTACCTGTCGAAAAGTGCTAGTCTAACGAGGATATAGTGACCCTCTTTCACTGATCGTCCCCCAGCACCCTGTTACGGCCTCTCCTAAGTCCCGCAACACCCGGATCTACGAACCACCCAGCACTTACCAGTCCTCAAACACTGCTCACCACAAAGTTTCAGTTTATTGAACATACCATTCACATGAAGTCTTAATTTCATCAAACTTCTTTCAGACGTGTGCACTAGGCCTAGCGCAGAAAACGATTGAATGGATAAGATTCCTCGAGTAGAATTTCGGTGTTAAATAAAATTCCAAGCAAATTGAATTATATTGGTTATAATCGTGAAGTCACCTATTAGAGTAGGCCGCTAGCGAATAATTCTACCTTTTAGTTTTATACGTTCTTCGCGTATTCTTTTCCTTTCTCTTATGGTTGGGTCCTATTTCGCTATCTATTACATGTTCCCATGCATGATAAATTAATCTGTCAACTTTGTGACTAGTTCTTCGGCCCACTCCGCCTTTACTTTGCCAACTAAAGCTCCGTGATCAACCCCGGCCATTGACGAATAACAAAATTTCACCTGAGAAGACGGCAGAATGAACAATATTTCTCTTTCGAGTGTTTTTGTTTACAACAGTTTTCTTGCTTAATTGAACGACGATGAGGCAACGTCAATAAAAACGATTCCGCCTTTCTAGAAATACGCTCATGTTTTCCAATATCATATAGTATTCCTGTGAAAGCGCTCCCTAACAACATCACGCCCACAGCAAAAAAAGTAATTTCCAATTTCCGCTGAAGGCAATATAAAATAGCACCTGTGTTTGTGATAATATTGACTTTCATTATAATTCTCACTCTAATCATCTGAGGCCGCCCGCTCCGTTTCTTCACCTCATCAACCGATGTTCTCGCCACAGACCCTTCTCGTGTCCACCTTCCTTCTTCACTTCTCTCTAACACTTTTCAGTACAAATGTTAGTTTTTTCATTAAAAAATTGCAGATAATAAAAAACAAAATTAAGATTTTGGCTTGGTCAATAGCTTGAAAAATCTCACACCACAGTTACAAATTCGCTTTCTTAGGCACAAGAACTGCGGCCTACTCGAAAAGATGCTCTCTATGACGATCTCATATCTGAACTCAAAGGACAACTCATGGAGGATGGACGAACGAGGTACGGTGGATGTGTAAAATTATTTTTTTCATTTATTGACGATAATATCAACAACAACTTCAGCCGCGCGGTTACCTCATACGCAGAGTAATTATGGGGGATAAAAGCGAACGAGATGATCGGTCATGGTTCCTAACTCATTTAATTAGGAACGCGTGGCGCACTCTACTGCCTGTGATGTGTTTGAGCCAGGGTCAACCGTCACGTTGGACCAATTTCGAAAATTTTACGACCCCCTCCCCCTTCTAGAGGGCCTCGATACGACCCCCCCCCTCAGGTTAACCCTTCACGACCATCCTCCACCACCCTCGCCTGCCATCGCCATCATGGGGCGATTCTATAGTATTTGATTCTGAGACCAGTCGACACAGCCCAACTCCGCCCACTCGAGCGGCTGCGGGCGGGGGGCACCTATTTACGCACGGGCAAAATCCCAGCCAACGATCTATCGCTCTCCATGCATGAAAAATCATTCCCCTTACTGCATTGACGCCACCTCGCGAAATAGGATCCCCCTCTTTTCCACCCCCAAATACGACCCCCCCACCCCCACGGACGGTCGACACTCTGGTTTGAGCTGAGATACTTGTCTACTCCTTAACACTATTCTCACTTATAGCGCTAGATTTCTCACGAGAGCAAAACATTCCAGATCCGCGGTAAAACAGAAGATGTAAACT
The DNA here is from genome assembly GCA_036418205.1 of Ostertagia ostertagi. Classification (NCBI taxonomy): domain Eukaryota; kingdom Metazoa; phylum Nematoda; class Chromadorea; order Rhabditida; family Trichostrongylidae; genus Ostertagia; species Ostertagia ostertagi. The sequence continues at coordinate 29,166 of MU869915.1, read as the reverse complement.
TCGCACAAATATATTAGGTTGTCTCGAAAGTTCGTGCGTATTTTTTGGATCTCATGCCACAAGCTCCTTCAACAAATTCAAAATGTGTTCACGTAGGCTGTGGATAGGGCACACTGTGCAGTAGCTTATACCCGAATCCTGCCCACCATCGTCGCCTTCTTCGAGTTCAAAGTGGAAAGAGAAAAGAGCTATGTTTTTCGCGCTCTGACTTAAGCAGCTCTACTGAGCCACAAACCGATTGAAGCCTGAAGCGGCATCTGCATCGCGATACATCTCCTCGCCCTCACCAACAGTGAGGTATCAGAATAGCTGGATCTTCTCTGCCCAGGAGACTACAGCCGGTAGAAAAATCCACGTTCAGAGAGGCCATCAGTGTCGGATTTGGAGAATCTGTGCTCTCTCGTGGGAGTCACTCCACACGGGGCTACCTGCTTTGTGGCAACCACATCCTGGTGTTCCAGATGCACAATGCGTAGAGGTTCTCGCTCCTTCGTAGAATGGTTGAAAGCCTCACCAAAGATTCCCTCATGAGTTGATCACTGATGACAGGAGTGCGGCACGAGTCCCGTCTACAATTTGTGTCCAGCTCCATCCGTACGCCCTGGTTGAACAAAGCTACTACTGCAGTTGAGAAGCTCAGGTTCCATGACAACCACACCTAGAATCTCCAGGGACTAGATCGGACAGAAGAGGGTGAAAAGTGAAGAAATTCACCACAAGGTCGTGCTCCACCTCTTTTGGAGCGTTATCGAGTAAGCCACTAGAGACATGTCAATCATTATAGATATGAATTCACTCAAGTGTAGGGAGATCAACGGCAGAGACTTCACGTGTGAAACCCCAACAAATGTCGTTTAAAGCAACAGTTCAGGAACGGTTTCGCGGGAAAAAACCACCAATAATGAAGTTGTAGATGAAAACCAGACGATTAATGTATGAAAAACTGGAAAAAAACGTCGGGGAGGGTCTTAGACAGGTACTCTCCCTCTGCCGCTCAGCAATGGATAAAGACGCACGTTGGACGAGTTGTCTGAACGTGCCCGCTGTAAACGCGCTCCATTTTTCAATCAATTTTCCCTGTGGTCCCAAAACGAGCACGATTGCCGACGCGTCCAATGACGGCCGGCAAGGGGGCGGGATTGGGGAAATCCCCAAGAACACCCATGTTTGAGGGACTTTCCACCCTGTTTTTGAGTTTCTGAGGTAAGTTCGTTTATTATTTCCACTGCATATGTTCTTCACTAGGGCTCGTGTATCCCTCAGTAGTAGTGGCATTGAAATTTTCGGACCCTCCCTGAACTGTTGCTTTAATAACTCGAAAAAGGGGGACGCTCCACGGACACTCAGAGGCCACACATTTCGATAATGAAGCGATTCTGAATATCGAAGCCCAGCTGAAAAGGCCTACCACATTCATCGTGCAGCGGTAGTCATTCTCTTTCGAAAGACATCTGCCCTTTCTGCTCAGCCGCCTTCTTGACGACAAAAAATACGATTCCCATTAGCACCTCAAAATCGACCTCACTGCCTTTTTCAGCTCATAACTGCCAGCCCTTTGAGAGTTAAGTTGCCAATCTTTGGTTGGATGTTGGTAACAAGTCACTGATAGTGGTGGTACATATAATGATGATAGGTTGCACACGTGCTTGGAATAGTGCAGGCTCAAAAATAAGTTCAAAATACGCACGAACTTCTGAGACAACCTAATAGGTACCCATTAGGTCGCAAATTCCGCGACACGTGACAAATAGGAGTTCTGAAAGCCTATTTTAAAACCGATTTCACATATCGTCAGACACTCCTTTTCGCGAATATAACGCTGCTAATCCCATCATTTGCTATGGAACTACAGTAATTTCAGAGCTCAATAAACTGAGAAGCTTGAACAAAATTCGCACGCATGTGAACTATGAAGGGGTGCAGCTAGATGAGGTAACCGCAATCATAGGGAACAATGCCTATCAATAGGCCTTGCCAACTAGTATGGACAAATTATTGTTTTTTTTGTAACAAAAAGCATGAAATGGGTAACAGGAAACACCACAGTTTGTTTGAACTCAAGAGTCCAGCTTGTTTCACTAGTGGCTTCTTACAAGGCAGCTGTCTTGCGCGGGCCGTATCGTGAGCCTGAACTATTCAGGCTAGAAAATAGAATCACTGCTTTGATCACTAACTCATGGCCTGCGATGTTCCATATCGCAGTTTATGCGGATGCGAATTTGAGCGGAATTCGAGTTCGTGGCGCATTTCAAATCCATGAACGCCGAGTCTCTCATTGTTATGCTCGCACGTGCTTCATCTTACAAACGAAGAAGAATCTAGCATAAAAAGCTCATCAGAGTTTCTAATAATGCTATACAAATTATAGATTACTATTCCCCAATACGACATTTCAGATTCGGCAAACGATCGATGAATCGCTTCCAATTTGTACCCATCGAACTAATCCAAGAATATAACCGTAACCAGCGATCGTGAGCGACTGCTGGTCACCAAATTGAACAAATTTAATATGCGGTAAGGTCATGAGCTAATGCTCATATAACAATGCGAAACAACCCAATGAAGATTCTGTGAAGCTCACGATTTGTTTGCTCTCGGCAAGAAAATGCACTACTTTGAAAGAAACTAGAAATTGCAAATATTATATTTCATATGAAGGAGGAATTCACGATAAGAACGAAGGCCAAGAAGGGGTAGCTGGGAGACAAGGTGGTGAACGAATTGGCAGCGAAAGATTTGACCTCGGCGATCTAGCATGGCTCACTCTTGGCGCGGTTGGCGGGTACGCCCACCGACTATCTAATCACTCGCCGCAGGTCTATACGTGGCGAGTGATTAGATAGCAGAGAGAGCGTAGTGTTGAAGAGGGCACAGCGATGAGAGTCGCATCAATGCGCAAATCAACGGGCAAGGAAGGGGTCCCATTTCTCGGGTTTCGGACCGTTTCTGTTTCTTTTTCAATCTTGCTCCACTGACCGCTCTACCCTTATTTCCAATGTTGCAACTTTTTTCATCGTGAATCTCTGCCTTAAAGCAACAGTCCAGGCAGGGTGGGCGTGGTTGGAGACGACGGCAATCCCCTCGGCCGATTTCCTTTTTGGAGCTATACAGCCCCAGCCATGAACATAAGAAGTGTTAGTGAACAAAAACACAACTTGGGAAACCGCTAGGAAGGGAGCTAAAGTAAGCTAAGTCGTAATCGGCCGAGGGGATTGCCGTCGTCTCCAACCACGCCCACCCTGCGTGGACTGTTGCTTTAAGCTCAACCAAATTCGTAGACTTCGTATAATGTATGCTATCATTATTCTATCTGGCACATTCGCGATAGCAAAAAGTGGGGCAAATGGCGCAGTGAAATGCGACGCCAACTTTTTAACGATTTGCAGGAGTAATAAAAGATCTTGCCAAAAGTCCTTCATAAAGGGGCTCGGCCTAAGCGGTGAACGAATATTCGCAGAGAGGAACAAACTAACCAGGAAATGCTTTGAACTTCCCATGGAACTTTGGAAGGAGACCTAGATGACTCCATAGAGTCTTGAACGCTGATTACAAATATGGACATTAAAACTGCTACGTGAACTTTATAAGAAAGTTACGAGCATTCAAAGTTGGCAAAAAACGTTACTGAGGTAGGCTTACCTGATGGAATCACGCTCGCCGTGGCTCTGCGCTAAAAACGAGTATCAAATTCGTAATCAGGGCACCCACTAACCCTTATAGAACAAGAAACCAGACAAAAAGCATCGTGATTCCATCAGCAGGAGCTTGCTCGAGTTAACGTTTTCGCCAACTTTTGAATGCTCGTAACTTTCTTATAAAGTTCACGTAGCAGTTTTAATGTCCATATTTGTACTCAGCGTCCGAAACTCTATCGATGTTCATAGGTCTCCTTTCAAAGTTCCATGGGAAGTCAAAAACATTTCCTGGTAAGAGATTTGCGTGCCGAGAGCAGCGCTGGGCAAGGGGTATAACGGACGTCGTGATGACGTGGACACGGCAGCCTGTAAGGAATGCAATGTTCTTGATTTAGGCTGCAAAGCCTAGCGGCCCTTTACCATAGCTTCTTGAGCGAAAAGTAACACTGACGGTTTGCGAAATTGGAACATTCAGGATGGGAGATGCTCTCATTCAAATGTATTTTCAAACAAAAGGTTGGAAGAGATGCGCCACGCATGTTTCTCTTATGGCATTTGAATTCGATTTGGTAGAACAATGAGTTGAGGAGCTAGACAAAGTATAAACAGGCATTATCCTTTTATCAGCCACCAGCATCAGCATGGGCAGAGCCGAGGATGAAAAGACGTGATTGAAGGCGAACGGTCTAGCTGAGTCAATAACGTGATCTAAGGACGATTACTTCTCTAGCGAATCGAGGCGAACACGAAAATACGCGTGTGATTCTCATGAAGCATAAATCGACTGTCATGAAAAGCTGTCGATGTAAACATACTAAGAACGCATTTTTGACAAGGAGTCCGTGCGGCAGAACGGCAAAGAAACACCGCAGGGAGACAGGAGAGTGGCAAGTTACCCGGCGAGCGAGTGCGGCGGAAACAATCTGGGTCGTGATTCGCCGATACCATCCCTCCGGTGGTCGGTTAATTGGTACCAGACTTGTCTGGGAGGATAAAAACACTGACTTGTACATCGGCTGGCCCCCGCAAGTCATTGTATAGGCCACATCGCATTCAAACGCCACTACGAATGTACAAATGGAAGTAGAATGCGTGCCGCATCCCAAAAGGGATTGATCAACGGCAAATGCTTTATCCTTTTTTATGTCTTTTATTTATCATTTTCGCAGGCTAGTTTGACACGCTCCATTACAAACCTTCTCTTCATTGTAAGACAGCAGTAGTAGTTCAACAAGCACTATGAATTAATAATACCAATTTATGAACTTTGATGTGTTGCTTCTAACAATAACGCTACGCTCTATTACGATCCACAACGAACCCATCAAAAAGGCTTAATGTAAACAATATCATAAACGAAATAGCAGCTGGAAATCAAGGTGGTGTAGCGGTCAACACAAATCAACGATTCTGTGAAAACAATTATGACTTGTTTACCACCAAAATTTCGATGTTGTCGTGAATCTCAGTTGGAAAGTAGAGGAAGTAAGATTTCAAAAAAGAAACGAAAAATCGAGAAAAAGGCAAAGAAGAATAGTCGTTACAAGTACTACAACACCATGGCCTACACAAAAAAACCAGCGGTCGTGCTGGCGAGGGATTACTCACTGCTGAGATGTCGGTCAGACTCTGCGATTGCATCGCGCGATGCAGTCGCTCTGCCAAAAGTGCAAGCGGCGGGCAATGGCCCGCCGCGATCGATACCGATGTCGACTGCATCGATGTGGGCGGGGCCAATCGCCCGTCGCTTGTGCACATTGCAGAGCGAATGGCGGTGGGGCCAATCGCCCATCGCTGTGCATTGCATGGAGCGATGCATCGCGCATGCAATCGCAGAGTCTGACCGACATCACACCACTTATTCACCAGCTAACCAAATTCTAATATCAAAAAAAAAATCATGCTTGTTTCTTTTGAACCGTATGGGCTAAATTATGGAGCACACCACCAAAACCTAACAATCGCATAGTAACGAAAAGCAAAGCATCTCTAGACACCCGACTCCACCTAATTCTCATCTGCTGCACTACGCGTGTGACCCAGGGTGAGCCTTGCGTCAACGGAATTTGGTTTTACAACCTTCCCCAGCTTATTCTGCCTGTTCCACACGAAACGACGCTCTACCCAAAAAATAATACCTAGGCTCGGCTTTGACTCACCTTGGTGAATTTGCTTGTTACAAAGAGGTAAACCCAATTTATATGCTCCATGATGCTTCAACTAACCAAGGCGAAGACCACGTCTCCCGTGAACAACCCATGACGGCCACATTTCTGCACGGAAATATGGCTCGCACTTCAAAATTTGTCAGACGCCAGGAACAACGAGGTTTTCGGGTGAGGGCTTCCTCCACTCCTTTCTTTCTCAAACCGACAATTCCTCACTGTTCGCAGATTTGGTAAGCTTTTACTTGGCCTATTTTTGGAATTCACTGCGGTTTTATGACTAGTTCAAGTGTAACTTTTGGCGATTCTTGTTACAAATAGCTGGAATGCCGTGAATATCATTTTTCATAACTAGACACCATGATTCTTCAGTCGACAGCGTACTCGGTGGAGAGAGGAAATAAGCAAATCAATAAAATCGATGTTCAGCTAAAGAAGAAACAATAACAAACTATGCGGCGAAGCCGAAAGACAAGACCCGAGACCCGACAGATAAAGAGTATTAAGAAAGCAAAAATGCACAAGGAATTTCCATGAAGTTCCTCGTTTCTTTTCCATAAATGAATGGAGAATCAAAACCAAAAAAGTTCCGAGAAATTCGTAAATCAGCAGTATTTTACGGAATGATCCTACCTTCATGTGCTTTGACTCAAACTGAGGATGTTTAGGGTCCACCAACGTAATGAGCATAGTAGCCTCCCTCTCTTCTGCTGATCGCTTTCCGTCAATTGCCGTACTTACTTTACGAGGTGCGTGTATCGAAGCCAAATCTGAACGTAAGGTAATAAACAAACAGTCCTGGCGGAGATTCAATGAATAGTTTCGCATTTCAAAAACTATTTCGTTCATACAAAACGGTTAGTGTCAAAAGCAGTGGAAATTGCTCAGACAATTATTCTCCAACTTCCTTCAACCTGGGTATGTTAGTTGTAAGTTTGTTACTTTACTTGTGCCTTGCGATATTGTTAGGTGGAAGATTTATTTGATGGCTCAACGTTTTGAATGGTGGCTTTTGAAGGCCGATGGTTTCATTTTTCAAAGGTTATGCCAATCACCAAGAGCATCACTCAGTCGCTCTCCTTTAATCTGCATCAAACGCGTACCTTCTAGATAACTACGAGACGGCAATGACGACGACACAGTCACTTGAGATGATGGGGTTGAGGACAGATCTGGGCACGATGTCGAGAGAGTTTTCTGAAAAATGTTTTGTGTTGAGCAGGTTGAGACACTAACAGTTATTGAAAGTCAAAGTTTTGAAAACTTTGTAACAGCTCAGTGGGGAAGAGACCGTACAGTCTATCTACATTTACACATATCAAATGATAGCGTACTACACAAAACAACCTACCGAAATGGCAAAGGTCCCTCTTGTCGACAATAATGGATATACCGTCCGTTCCATCAAATCGCCTAATTCAAGATGACCAACACCGAGTTTGATCTGAACAGTGGACCTTATGATCAGGAGAGCATCGTCGAACTATTGAAATGAATGGCAAAAGAGCTTCCTAAAGGATACCTTTGAAACGTAAGTCTCCCTGGCTACATAGCCTATGGACACATTCTGCAGCGTGAGACAGGCAAAAGGATCTCCAGCTTCCCACTCTGGCGATGAACGCTTCACCTCATCCCATCCGCGACGACGCAGTTCCATCGTAACCTGAAAGCCGCTCAGAAACTCAGAAAATGAACTGTTGATGTGTTCAATTATAGCAGGACTAGCTAGACATTGGCTGAGGTCGATAAACAGCCATGTGACGTGTTCCCGTATGACTACGGCAAGCCTAAAATCTACAAACTCGACTCACATTTGGTATATGCAAATTCACGAACACATGGGAGTCGAAAGCCGTAATTTGTTGGGCATTGGACGTGAGTATGCCAGCGTTTAGAATTTCGCTCTGGAATAAAAACTTCCTATTCGCAATTGGGGGCTTCTTCCTTATATCAAGTATTATACTGTACTGATAAAATAATATACTTACAGTTGTGAACATATTGGGATCATCAGCAAACAGACTAGCTAAGCCGCTTAAAGCATTTTCCTCATACATTATAGAAACCGGACGGAAACTACCCTCCACATTGTGTCGTACGGTAAGACGTGGTGAACGACGACGGTACAGCATCCTGAACAATGATGCTCGTTCTAGTGAATCGAAATTTATTTATGTAGGTGTTGATTCCCAAACCTGAACATCGGCTCCGAATTTTCCTCATTGCTATCCTTCCGTCCAATGGCCAACAGAATTTTTGTCGATTCGACCAGTGAAAACATAAACGACTGATCAAGTTCATCGTCTGAATTGCCATCCTAAAATGGCGAAGTTTTAAAAACAACACCTAGTTACGGCAATATTATCGACTTCGTCTGCCTATTTATCTGTCACTTTGTCAGTATGTCTCAAACGGTGTTATCTGCCAAGAGGTACAAGACACATATTAGTTAAGCGGAGCTCGCACATGATGGGTAGTGCATGCTCTGAAATGTGCGATACCAAGGGAAAATGCGCCGAAAAGGATGAAGCTAGAGTTCAACTCAGTATTCGTTCCCTAGTTGTCCCCTAGACTGGTGGAAATGTGGGTGGGGGTCAGTGGAAAAGGGTATGACAAAAGTTAATGGTGGGCGATACATGCACGGGAGTGGTCAGAGGTTCGCACTTTGGTGACTGCCTTGCACAGAAACTAAATCGCTTCCGAGACACCCCAGAGACTGAGAAAAAACCGGCAGAGACTGGTGAAGGAGGGGTCGAGGGCGAAGCAAGGGCACCTATTCATATTGCCAAGAAACCACATTGTGTAAGCCAGCAAGTTAGTCAGATAAAAAGTGGTCAAGTGGTTACGAATCACGAAAAAACTGTATGAACTAAAACTCTCAAAAATAATAACCTATCACATCGATTCGAACAGATTTTTCGTTTGCACTGAGAATGCATGGGCAAGAGTGGAGAGGGTCCAATAGCAAGTAGCGCCACTAACCATGCGCACGGTCCGGAAATCGGAGCCTATTTCACATTGACTCAGCTTTCCATCCCGTAGAGTATGACTAACTGGTTTTTCAAGACGTGTGGAAGAAAACACT